>ML787669.1:569638-590448 GCA_009831015.1 Picea engelmannii | reverse complement strand
ATTTAGTTTTTGTTTAGTTCTTATTAATAGCTTTGTTGTTTTCTTTCTAACCTTTTACCATACAGCTGTCATGACTAGCAGAGCCCAACTAGGCATGTAAGCACTCACTTTTTGCTCACACAGCGACGAAAAGAGTGCAAACACCCGGGAAGAATTAATACTAGAGTTCTTGTTCCATGTAAGAACTTTTCCATCAGATAAAGCAACCTTGTAGTCTTTGTTCTCTAAGGATGAAATAGAGACAAGGTTCCATCTCATCCTAGGTACAAATAATACATCGCTCAAATGAAGTGGGGTGCCAGAATCCAATTGTAAGGAGGTGGATCCAACTCCCTTCATAGTATATCTCACATCATCACCAAGTACAACATGCAAACGAGATTCTTTCTCTACTAGATCTGTAAGGTGCTCTTTGTATCAAGTCATTTGTCTGGAAGCACCACTGTCAATCAACCAAACATCATTACTAGTAGAAACCATACTTGAGAGGGATGAAATGAAGAAGAACTCTTCATTGTTCATGCTTGCATTCCTTGACTTCCTCTGAGGTGGTTCTAAATCAACATTAGCAGTGGAAGCATGTTGTTTTCCTTTCTTCCATGTAGGACAATTTTTCACATAGTGGCCATACTTGTCACATCTGAAGCACTGAACCCTTGACATGTCCTTCTTTTTGTGCTCAAAAGTTGGTGTTGAGTTCCTTCCTTTAAAGGTTTTTTCGAAACCTCCTCTTTTTCCTTTGCTTTTCCTTGCACGAGTGGCAAGGGCTTGATTTTCATCATGATGGGAACATTGCATGCCTCTAGTTGCAAGTTTGGTCTCCTCTTGAGTACAGTCTGCCCATAAACGATCAAACTTGGGCAATTTGGATCACCCAGTGATACTTTGAATGAATGGCTCCCAATGGCTTGGAAGACCATTAAGGGTAATCATGACAAGTTCTCTATCAGAGATGATTTCACTAATAGCACCCAACTGACCTCTGGTCTCTGAAATCTTCATGAAGAAGGTGTCAACTATGTCAGACTTCGTTATCTTGAGATTTTGAAGTTGGTGTCTAGAGACAAGTGCTCTATTGGTGTTGTTACTCTCAAACAACTTCTTCAAGGCATCGTACATCTTCTTAGTTGTCTTCAAGTTGGAGATGTGAGGGATTAAATGGTCTCTCACAAAATAGATGATGATTTTTCTGGCTTTTGCATCATTCTTCCTCCATTCTGATTTTTCTACATCATCAGTTGATTCTGGTACAATTTATTCAACGCACTTCATTAGTTCACTCTCTTCTAGATTGATGAGAAATCTAGATTTCCAAGAACTGAAGTTGGTTGTTCCATCAAGCCTATCTTCCACCAAAATATGGTTCACCATGGTTGTTGGAAGAGTGTAGAAATTTTAGCCTAAGTTGCAGTTGCAACAAAACAATCAATTGTAGGAAAGGTACGATGAGTTGTTGTACAAGGTCAATGCATGTGAAATAGTCTTCTTTCAAGAATGATGCTCTGATACCATGTTGGATTTTAATGTTGTTCAATTACATTCAGTTACTTTATAAATTTACTTGAACTGAAGCATAAACCATGAACAATAGCAGTAGTAATAACCAAGATCACAAGAAGAATAACCATGCACAGAGACACAAGTACAATAGAAAATGCTTATATTAAATTGATGTTATTACAATGATGAGAGTTTCATATATATAGGACATATGGTGACCATCCATGAAAGGATGTGTCACTTGGATAATAAGTAACTAATTTTTACTAAGTATATTTATACGTTGTATTATAAATATTATGGCATATATATATATGGAAGAATGTATTCTTGATGTTGTCCAAACATCAACAGTAGGAATGGTGTCTTCACATCCATCTGTTCTACTTCAAATTCAAATGCAACAACAACGGATAACATAAATCTTATAGAGGTTAACTTGGCAACAGGAGAAAAAAATATCACCAAAATCAATTCCCTCAACTTGGGAATAACCCTTTGCTACTAACTGAGCTTTGTATTTCTCCACTTTTCCTTCTGCATTCATCTTCTTTTTAAATACCCATTTGCTACCAATGGGATTTCTTCTAGTCGGCAACTCCACTAGATCCCAAGCCTCATTCTTATCCAAGGTTGTCATTTCTTCGTTCATGGCCTTTTTCTAGAGATTTCCATCCTTTGAATCCACCGCCTCCTTGACAGTTCTAGGATCATCATCAGTAATAGACAAAGAAAAATTTGAATGGAAATCATATGAAGTATACCTTTTTGATAACCTTCTTTATCGAACCGATCTCCTCAATACTGGAGTATGAGGATCTTCTTCTTCTGATTCTTGTTCTTTTGTAGAGTCTGATTCATCATCCTTTAAATCAAACTCTATTTTCTCTGATTCTTCCTTACTTGGTAGGACTTCTTATTTAACAACATCCTTCATTTCTCTAAATACCACATCTCGTCTATACACTACCTTCTTAGTTTCTGGGTTCCAAAGCTTATAACCTTTGAGACCATCTTTATATCCAATAAAGATACACTTTTCAACCTTCTTATCTAGCTTACTCTTGTTTTCCTTTAGAACATGAACATATGCATCACAACAAATACCTTGACATGTGTGAGAGAAGGTTTCTTACCAGTCCATACCTCTTTTGGAGTCTTTTCATCCAGCGCTGATGAGGGTGATCTGTTGACCAGGTAACATGCAGACTGCCTCTACCAATAATTCTTTCCCTAACCCGACACCACTGAGCATGCACCTTGATTTTTCCATCAGTGTCATGTTCATCCTTTTTGCAACTCCATTCTTTTGAGGTGTATATGGAGTATTCTTATGCCTTTATATACCGCACTTCTTACAGAATTCTTCAAATTCATTTCGACATAACTCTCTACCTTTATCTGTCCTCGACACCTTAATTATTTTCTCTATTTGATTCTCAACAAGAGCCTTTAACTCTTTAAACCTATCAAAGACTTCAGATTTCTTCCTGAGGAAATATATCCAAGTATTCCTCGAGAATTCATCTATAAATGAGACATAGTACAAATATTTTTCCAATGATGGGACCTACACAGGTCCAAAAATATCACTATGAACTAGTTGTAAAATTCCTTCTGCTCTCGTTGCACTAGAGGGGAATCTTACCCGATTCTGCATCCCATATACACAATGTTCACGTAAATCAAAATCCAAAGAGAAGTTAGACATACCTTCAACCATACCTTTACCGTGTAGTAGTCAAAGACCCTTCTCTCCTATATTCCCCAGTCTTTGATGCCATAGCATAACCTTTTCTCTAGAGACTGTAGGAGTTATTTATTCTTCAACTTCAATATCAAGAACAATGGAACTAGTACACCCATCACTAATAGTGCTTCCTTGCAGCTTATACATAGTTCCAAATCAAAATCCATTCAACAACACCATTGCTCCTTGAACCATCCTACAGGTTTCCTTTTCAAATATTGTTTTTACCACTACATTGTCCATTTTGCTTACAAAAATCAAATTTATGGCCAAACCTGGGATGTGCAGAACGCCAGGGAGTGTTCTAATCCTTCCATCTATGAGCCTCAACTTGAGTTTTCCTTGTCCTATTATTTTGGTTGTCGAATCATCACCTAAGAAAACATTACCTCCATCATACCTTTCATACTCACAGAACCACTCCCTGTGGGGAGTCATATGAAAGGATGCACCTGATTCAACCAACCATGCCTCATGATCTGAATGTGTTCTTGAATAAGCCAAGTACACATCCCCTCCTTCTTCCTTGGAGGTATTTTCTTATGTAGAAAGAGATTCTTCAGATCCATTCTTTTTCTCAACTTTGGATCTACACTGCTTCTTGTAGTGCCCTTCTTTTCCACATCTCCAACATACCTTTACAAACTTTCCAGGAGATTTAGATCTACCCTTAGACTTAGATCTCCCACTTGAAAACTTAGATCTATTTCTTTCCTGGGAGCATCCTCTTTCAAATAATGCATATGTGCTTTGTCCTTCCATATTCTTTTGTCTCGTCTCCTTTGACAACAAGGATGATACCACTTCATCAAACTTCAAGGCAGTTTTATTACTACCTATGGCCACAACCAGACTATCCCACGAGTCTAGTAAAGAACATAGTAAACTGATACACTTATATTCATCTGAAATTTTAATCTCAACAGATACAAACTGACTTACCACAGTATTAAAGGCGTTCAAATACTTTTCCACCGAGTCTCCATCTCTCATCCTCATGTTATACAACTTCTTTCTCAGGAATAATTTATTTACTAGGGACTTAGACTGATACAACTTCCCCAACTTATCCCATAAATCCTTGGATGTAGCTTCCTCTGACACATTCAGTAACACTGAATATGAGAGACACAATTGGATTGTGCTTTTCACCTTTCGATCCAACTTTTTCCAGTCATCTCCTAAAGTTCCTGTAAGTGAAGTACCTAGATCCATCGCAATCCATTGTTCTCTGTCCACCAACAAATCTTCCATCTTGAGCTTCCACAACTCAAAAATTTTCCCATTAAACTTCTTGATCTCCATTTTCGAATTGGTTGCCATTTCTTTTCACCTGGAAAATCAATACCACAGATATCCCATTGTAACAAGCTTATCACAGTCCCGAGCCAAAACCTTGACCATAAAGGTGTCCCCTGAAGCCAACAAAGCTCTGATACCAAATGTAGATTTTAAACTTGTACAATATTTACTGCAAACAAATTTTCAGTAAAATAACAGAAAAGATACAATGGCAAATACAAACATTACATAGAGATTTTTCCCCTGGAATCCCAAACCGGGAAAACCAACATATTCTAGATTCATTCATTGTGATACATTGTTTACAATACAATATACATATAGGAGCTAGCATCATCCAAAACCCTAACCCAATGACCTAGATTAGTCAAAAACCCTAATTCCTTAACTAGAAATAGAAAACCATTGGCAAAAACCATGTGTTGAAAAAATGCCCAACACTGGACATGAAAAATGAGGCAAAAAATGCTACACGTTTCCTGAGGGAAAAAAATTCTCGTGGGCACTGCCCCTGTGCGGGGGGCTTTCTCCCCCCTCCACCCCTCTGCACGCCCGATGCAACGCAGACACTACTACTCATGAAAATAATATAACACATACCCAACACTTCTTTAAGTGGGATGTGGGCCTATGGTAGTCACTTAAGAGTGGAAGAAAAGAACACGGGAAAGGAATATTGTGATTGTATTGTTAGTGTCGAATTTCATCACGACACTAAAAAGAATCTTTATCTTGGATTCATACAAGAAATTATTTAAGTTGATTATGGTGAGACTAGTCCTCTATTATTAAAATGTAAATGGATCAAACCATCTACAATACAATGTGATGAGTACGGATTTGTACGTGCAAATACACGCCAAGTTTTATCAAAGACTAATGAGTTGTATGTTTCCCCTCTTCAAATTACCCAGTCATTTCTAATTGATGATGTAACAAGCCCTTGATGGTTGTATTTCATTCAAGTAGAGTCTCGTTCGAAAAGGAAATTCATGGAATGTGTTGATATAATGGTTGATGAGCAATGTACTAGTTTACAAGAAACATTGGAAGAAGAAGTTGAAGATGACAATAGAGTTGTATTTGAAAAATAAACTTTGATTCCCAATGAAGAGATTGAGATAGAGAATGTAATGCATGCTCAGGAAAATCTATTGGATGAGGACGATGGAGAAAATGAAGCAAATGCATACACGAGTGATCACGATTTTGATCTTCATGGAAATGCAAATCATGATGATGATGATTTGTCACCTTAAATTTATGGAATAAATTTTCACTATGCAAATTGGATTTTATTGTTTTGGCCATGGGATTAGCCAAATACTTGTTTTCAGTACTATGCAATCATTCAAATACAATTGCCTTATGTTCCTTACTATCAAATTTTGTCTAAGAAATGCTATGAATGGATGTTTTTGAGTTTAAGTGTTAACAAAAGATGGAAAAATTATTTCTTTGATTGTATGCCATCATGATGAAAACACACACACACACACACACACATATAGGTTGTATATTAAACATGACTTTTAGATACATGATTTCACAGATTTCAAAGGGTATTGACCAATAGATGTTTGTTCTTGAAATATCTTCAATGACTTAGAGTTTCAATAAAGAAATCATCAGTAAAATTTGTATATTTGAACAACCTTTTCTTTACCAAATGTCATCCAAATTATGCTCAAACTTGTGATACCTAACAGAAATATATAAGGATGAAATCACCCTCAAAACTCAGTGAATTACAATCGACCTTCAAACAATGATTATCAGCAGTAGTATATACCCTTTTGATCAAACTCTTGAACTGGTGTATCAACATAGAACACAGATTTATGGTGAGTTTATGTTTCTAATATCAAGTATGCCAATAACCTTAAAGTCTGCATGTCAAAATGGAACCTTGTCAAATTATTTAACACATGTTGGAGATGAATATGGTAGAGAGTAAAGAGATGCCATCTACTTTCTTGTTGGAATTTTTTGAAGGCATTAGGAAGGGACGCTCTTTCATATTCTCCGCTAATATTATGGATCCATGTTAGTTTTAACTAAAAAATAGGGCATTACAATGAATATTTGTACATGGAGCTAACCCTAAACGTAGGATAGTATATATGACTACCATGTTTAAAATCCATGGCTGATAACCTTTTCTGGATAACCTATTTGCTTCTTTGTACATGTACTAATGATGTTTTTTGATGGGAAATGTTCGACAAGGCTATGAAGAATAAGGAAGAAAACATAAAATTGGCGAAAGCAGTGATGAAAATGTTGTATATTATGAGCATGTTCATAAAGAATGGATTGCAAGAAATGAAGAATATCTTTCAACTCTTGGTTTGGGAAATAAGTAAGTAGTTATTCCTTGTACCTTTTCACTTCTATGCACATTTCATGAAAGTTGTTTATAATATATTTCATGACGTAGCTTATATATGCTTTCGACTCTCATTTCATAATTTTTATGTTTTATAGGGAAAAGTTGGCTTCTAGAGAAAGAGATCGGAACCAAAAGGCAAGCAAAGGCACATCATTGTCAGCTCATGGTTAGACAAATCAGTAAGTAGTTATTCCTTGTATGTTTTCACTTCTATGCATATTTTATGATAGTTGTATATAATTTATTTGATGATGTAGTCCATCTATGCTTTTCATTCTAATTTAATAAGTTTTTTTATTTTATAGGGAAAAGGTTGATTTTACACAAAATGAGCGAAAACAAAAGGTAAGCAAAGGCACATTGTCGGTAGCTCACAGAAGCCTACGCCTTGGTGGATTAATACATGGAGAAGATGCTGGCAATACTAATGATCAGATTCATAATATATCACATGATGATGATCATGTCCAAGATAATATTGATAAAGGCGTGGTATATTCTGAATCAAAATCAGGTTTGAGAGACTTATTTTTTTAAATTAAAACAAATTTTTGAAGGCACATCTGAGAAAATTGGTGAGAATATAGATAGTGCCACACCTAATGTGGCCAATAAGAAACCAATTAGGACTTCAACTGCCAAAGAAAAAAAACTTGTTGTGTCCACAAACATTAGTGCCCTTTCGACATCACCCAGTCTTGATTCAACTGAAGATATATCATCTTTCATAAAAAAACACAGAATGATTCCAGACATGTTTATGTCCACAGAAAGAGAAGCCAAAGAAAGAAAATTAGACCGGAAGAAGGCTTATTTGCTTCAGATAAAAGATGGCAAACCTGTCCGAACAAATGTTGCAAGGTGGGCCTCAGAGTTGGACATGAGAGTAAGGCCTCATTTGGATGTCACCAAAGCCAATTTTGCAGATCAAGATGAAAGAAGTGTGGATCTAGTGATTCTACAAATGGAAAATGCCTTTGAGACTTTTGGTTGAACAATTTCCACCAAATATTACAAGAATAGAATGAGAAAATTGATTAACAATTTTAGGCATAAATGTAGAAAATCAATCTTGGATGGAAAAGAAAGGGACAACAGCTTGACTCCCAAACAGTGGGAGGATTTGAAGAAAAGTATGTGTGCGGAAGAGTATGTGAAAAAGAGTACAAAAGGGAAGATAGCAAGAGAAAATGTGAGGGATCGATTTATTTTTGGTCATAGTGGGTGGCGAGCCAATCAAAACATGTTTATAAGTATATGGATTTTTTGTTGAATACATTATGTATGGAATTTTCGTAAGTATATTTGAAGTACATTGTGTTATATTGCATTTTGATTCGTATATATATCCATCTAATTATGTGTTGATAATGATTTGTAGGTTCAAGAAGCTAATAGATCAGAAATTGATGTGAGTGAAATGATTGGCCATACAATGATAGATATAGACAATTCTAAACAGAAGTAGATATCAAAACATCCAATAGAAAGATCATTTCCATATAATGAAGTTGATAAAAATCCTTAACACGTCTATGTATGTTCACATCCATGGTGAGAGCTATAAACATGTAATGGATTGCATAAATGGGTTGAAAAATGCAATGTCAACCATAGCCACCTCCATTGAACCAATCATTGCTTCATGGAACAAAAATGGATATGATAATGATTTTGATGAGGTAAGCTAATTATCATTCCCCTGCAAATATTTCTTGACTTGAATTCATAATCTGATTAATTGGTTTAGGCCTGATTTTTAGTGTTTTACTGTTATATTTACTATTCTTCTACTATATTATTGTGTCCTTACAATGTTATATTTGATTTGTGCATGATGTAATCACATGCAGGATAAAATTAAACGATCTCCCAACATTGATGCACCTCATCATTTTTTTATCAATGTGTACAACTCATGTTGGAAAGGGATATCATAATGGTTTTGACGAGGTAAGCTAATTATCACCCCCCTACAAACTTTTCTTGAATTGAATTCATAATCTGATTTAATTGGTTTAGGTCTAATTTTTAGTGTTTTACTGTTATATTTACTATTCTTCTACTATATTAGAGTGTCCTTCTAATGTTATATTTGATTTGTGCATGATGTAATCACATGCAGTATAAAATTAAACGATCTTCCAACATTGATGCACCTCATCACAATCGATTAGTGTGTACAACTCCTATTGGAAATGGATACCGTAGTGGTTTTGATGAGGTAAGCTAATTATCATTCCCCTGCAAACTTTTCTCAACTTGAATTCATACTCTGATTTAATTGGTTTAGGTCTGATTTTTAGTGTTTTACTCTTATATTTACTATTCCTGTACTATATTATTGTGTCCTTGTAATGTTATATTTGATTTGTGCATGATGTAATCACATGCAAGATAAAATTAAACAATCTCCCAACATTCATGCACCTCATCATTCTCGATCATTGTGTACCACTCATGTTGAACGTATTTCAAATATTGACTCGGTCGTGAGTGCATTTAATTTTGTTATATCAATAATTATGCATGTTTTTGGAATTTAATTGTATTTTTTTTCTTATATTTATGTATACTTTCTTTTGTTTTTTACGGTGCCCATTAACTCCAATAGAGTGTGAAGTATTCCAGGTAGGAGATGAAGTAAACATACTAGATCCATATGATGGTGCTATTGCAGGGACTAGATGAATTCAGTCACTTGCTATGATCCATGGAGCACCACTTGGTCCTGAAGAGGCCAATATAGTTGTCATTAATGTCACAAGTAATATCCCCATTGCCTATGAAGATAAAATTGATGGATGTGAAAGTTTGAAGGAGACATAAATGAGTTTCATTCGATGGTCGAAGAAGTATTTGAGAAAATCATCAACCTAGATGATGATGTTTTATGAATCAGTTGCGAACATTCTATTTACTTTACATAGTCTTCAGACCATTTAAACTTACTTTACGTAGTCTTCAGACCATTTAAACTTACTTTACGTAGTCTTCAAACCATTTAAACTTACTTTACATAGTGTTCAGACCTTTTTTCTTTAAGGGCATGTGACCTGAGATATAAGGACATGTTTTAATGCATCTGTTCACTGGTTCATTTCATTTAATGTTTGTTGTGGTGCGATTAGAAATGTTGTTTTTGGCATGCCTACAAGAAGTGATATAAGGACATGTTTTAATGCATCTATTCATTGGCTCATTTTATTTAATGTTACTTGTGGTGCCATTACAAATGTTGTTTTTTCCACGCCTACAAGGACTGATATGAGATTGCAAGAGTGTGTGTTTACATGCCATTATTTCTATGCTCTGCCTTTGGATTTGATTTCTATTTATTTACCTTATTTACTCTGTCTTTTAGAGTGAACAAATTGTGTGAGTATAAATAGATTAGGCTTACCCACACTCTATTTTTTTTCCTACATTTGTTTATCATCTCATAATGTGTTTTTTCTATTTAAGGCAAGTGAATGTAACAACAGACTGTGTCAATCGCTAAGGTTGGGATCATAACACTCTTTATAATGCCAGGACATATGTGTTAGCATGTGCCAACCCTAGTTATCATATATGCATGTGTTTAGTGATGAAGATATTGTTATATTCTATAAATAGTTTTAAACTAATATAGGTAATGTGTCGTTGGTTGATGAATTTTTCCCTTAATGATGAAATAATATTGTATCTTTTTAGTTTTTAAATTTGTTAAAAAATTTATGGACTCGTGTCTCATTTGCAAGGAGTTACAATATTTTATACAAATGATTTCCTTCTTAGTTTTTTAAAGTGTAAGATTCAATTGTCTATAGATTGTATTTGTCCTTCCTCATTCTGGGAGTATTACAATGGAATGTGGATGTTTTGGTGAGTTTTGTGAGGCTTCTTATCGATGCAATTAAGAGTTTTTTGTTTGTCAATGAGGTAACTTGCGAGTTTTAATTGTGGATGCAACATGGTTGTTGTGTGGCAGATTATGTGACTCAAAATCTCAGAGTTAAGAAGAGTATATTTCCAGACTTGTGCAGATATCTCTATAAGAATTATGGGACAACCATGGTTGGACTCAATGTATGCGTTAAATTCCTTTTTTTTATTAAATTTGGCAGTGTATTACAACCTTTAAGGTTAAAATGATTGCTTTTAGATTTGGAAAGATGACCTTTTTTCTTCTCTGAATCAGTTCATGATGGGACATGAGTCCAGAACGTGGCTTATATATTGGTAGATTTGGCAATGAAAATTTGTGTTTTTCTTATTCAAGACTTGAGTCTATGAAATTTTATGTGTTTTAAAGTCATGTTGTGTGGAAGGACTTTACTAAGTCTATGAAATTTTTCATGTTTTAGACATGTGTGGAAGACCTTTACTAAGATCAATATCCTCCAAGAGTTGAGAACAAGTAAAATACTCAACTTGAGAACAAGTAAAATACTCAGCTTGAGCACAAGTAAAAGACTCAGATTTACCTGTTCATTATCTAACTTTAAGTATTTGCCTAAAAAATTTCCAATATCTTTAAAAATTGAAAGATACTAAAGATGAAGTGGCAGATTTTGAAGCTAAAACTAGACTGGCATTTTGTTCATAGCCACAGTAGAGGATATTATGTAGGATATTCAACCCCTTTTTTCCATCATATTTTTGTTTAGTTAAATCCAATTTTTTCTCCTTATATAGTAAACCTAGTTCTATCATACATTAAAAATGTTTGGTTTTGAATTTCGAGTTCTATGTGACAATTGTAGTGTATGAAATTTTTTGCCATTCACCTTGACCAGAATTGATCAAAGTAATAATTCAAAACACAAAATCTTGTAGAAATTTAGAATTTAGACCCATCTCCTAATATACATGTCAATCTTTACTTGGAATAATCCTTTGTATTGTATAATATTGAGGGTCTTGTGACTGTCCTCCTTTTTCTTAGCCCGAGTTATATTTTTGGCATTGAATTTTATTTATGGGCTTATGCCTCTATTACGTTGTTTTTAGTCCCATTTTTCAATGGAATGGTTACTTATACATCTGAGTAGTTTATGTAGGGTTCTATATTTTTCAAATAATATCCCCATTTCTAACAATGCTTATAGAAAGTGTTTAGATCCATACAACTCGTGTCCATCTATTATAGATGCATATACATTTGAACTAGATGCTCTCACTAAATGCATTGACAAAGTGACTAATATAAAAATGCTTTGTTCATTTTATGTACTAGGGTATACTTCTATTGAGGGTATACTTTTATGTATTGGGTCTGCTCATTCAAAACGACATGCTTGTAACATAGGCCATTATAGACATTTGAATAAGATTTATTGTGATTAGTCCATTGAAATTTAGTCATTGGTCCTACTCCTAACAAGCCACTTTCATGTTTAAAGTTATGTGACTGTATTTCATAAAAACATGTGCAGCTGCAAATCATATTCGTAGAGGTGAGACAGATATCATGCTAGTTGGTGGTATTGAAGCAACAATTATTCCCATTGGTTTGGGTGGGTTGGTTGCATGTTGAGCCCTATCTTAGAGAAATGATGATCCCCAATCTGCCTCAAGGCCTTAGGACAAAGACCAAGATGGCTTTGTCATGGGTGAAGATGTAGGAGTGTTGGTAAGTTTAGAATGACAAACTTTTTGTGTTAGTGTTCTGCGTGTTCAATGTTCATTAAGTTCTTGGACATTGAAAATTTCAAAGGCTTACCCATATTGCATAGTAGATAATAAGACTTGTTTGTGTTACCTATTCTTCATATGAAGGCTAAAATTACTAGTTAAAAGGGCAGTAAGTAATCAAACAATAGAATCTATAAAATGAAAACACATGAAATTTTTAATTTTTTTATGACTATGATCTGATCTGCGATTATTTAATCTGGATTTTAATTGGCATGAACAGAATCGTGGTAGTTCTACCTTCTGTGGAGAACAAGGAAAAAATTCTTATGACACTCCTTGCAAAAGAGAGCCTTGAAGAAGGTTTTGACTTCAAGGAACGTGCAACCATAACAAAAGGATACATTGGCAGTGACTTGAAGGTAGGATATCATTACTAGAAGTACATCGACAAATTTATGTTGATGCTATACAAATTGATGAAGGGCAGAAAAAGACATTGAATTGCATGTTCCTTGAATTTAAGTTGTGGTTCAATATAAATATTGCTTGCATCTTTTTTTAAATATCCTTGAATTGGTGATGGTGGTAATCTGATATACAAATATATATGCAATTGGTCAAGGAATTTATGCCTTAAAGTCCTTGTAGAGTTACTTTACTAGATTCATCGAGAGCATAACTTATGATTCTTTTTTAGGTAGTCTTTACTCTTTACAATTGAAAGTTGGGACTTTAAATTAAACTGGCATTCACAATGTTTAGATATTTAGGAATATGATGGAGTGGAAAAAGGTAGTGTTGTTCACCTTAGGTAATCTTGTGTTTCAACCAATGAGCCCCTAATTAAGACTGACTTCATTCGTCATGTTTTGTTCAGGTGGATTATGGTTTTCAATATTACACCATGGACATGCCAGCTGATATCCAAGTTCTAATACTCTCAGCTGAGAAATACAATATGTTCCCTTACAGACCTACATCAGATGTGGGTCCCTTAAGTCCAACTCCATTGGAGAAACAACAATGGCAATTGTACTTGAGTATGTCAAAATAATTTGACCATACCATTGAGGCGGCCATGTAACAGGTATTGTTAAACTAACTTGCATGTTATGGGAATATATCTTGCATGTTATGGGAATATATATTGCATGTTATGGCAGTTATGGGAATCAGACGAAGCAATTGAAGTTTGTTTCTATGAATCCTAGCAAGCTCTATTTGTATCAATTTGAATGAGATGCTCTCACTAAATGCATTGACAAAGTGACTAATATAAAAATGCAATGTTCCTTTTATGTACCAGGGTATACTTTTATGTATTGGGTCTACTCATTCAAAATGGCATGCTTGTAACATAGGCCATTATTAACATTTGAATAAGATTTATTGTGATTAGTCCATTGAAATTTAGTCATTGGTCCTACTCCTAACAAGCCACTTTCATGTTGAAAGTTATGTGACTGTATTTCATAAAAACATGTGCAACTGCAAATCATATTCATAGAGGTGAGGCAGATATCATGCTAGTTGGTGGTACTGAAGAAGCAATTATTCCCATTGGTTTGGGTGGGTTTGTTGCATGTTGAGCCTTATCTCAGAGAAATGATGATACCCAGTCTGCCTCAAGGCCTTGGGACAAAGACCGGGACGACTTTGTCATGGGTGAAGGTGTAGGAGTGTTGGTAAGTTTAGAATGACAAACTTTTTTTTGTTAGTGTTCTGCATGTTCAATGTTCATTAAGTTATAGCCACTTGTTCTGCGTTAGGACTTGTTATTGATGTCATATACCTCTAATTAACTTGAGGAAAATAGACTATCTGTTAGGGTAGCCAAAACAAATGTTTTCTATGTTTGTGTTGGAATCAACCATCTTTTAACAAAACACTCTTCTGGATTTGTTAATTACGCAGGAAAAAGATGAGAACCTTAGTGGTGAACATGTGAGGGAAGGGTTGACAGGTGTAGTTTCAGTCAAAGTTCCAAAACTAGTGTTTGAGGGGCAAACAAAAGTAAGTGAAGTTAGCTTGATGTATTTAACTTATGTAGAAACTATGTTGATATATATTGTTTTGTGTGGTTTATCACTTCTCTTCTCAAATGATTAATTGAATTTTAGCTTATGTAAACTACATTGTTTTAATCTGGCAGCTTTATATGAATTGACATTTTTATTTGATGGAAAATTGTTCCTGGAAATATCCTAATATTTTATATCTTGGATGTTGATAGGCAAGGTTAGGAAATCCAGAGGTGAATAGGATTGTGGACCAGGTTGTTCAAGAATATCTTACGTAGTATTTGGAATGCAATCTTCGAGATCTAGAATCCATTCTCTCGAAGGCTTTGAATGCATACAGGGTATTGTAAAGCAGAAATTGTCTGTATTTAAAATTATTCATAAAAAAAATTAAGTTTAGTTGTTTTCTAATTAACGATCAAATCTTATTTCCTGTTGATTTGGGGTAATGGAATATTTAAGCACACCCAATTATATTCATCTATATGTTTATAAATGCATGCATTATATAGATATATTCAGATATAGATGCATGCATGATGATTGATATATATATATATATATATATATATATATATATATATATATATATATATATATATTTCAGATAAGTATTTTGAATATCAAGTAATTTCAGTTGGATTTCTTTGTGAGAGATTTAGCATTTTCATTATTATTTTTCATTATTATATTGTTCCATATATCCTCTTAAAGATTCTCTTGTTTTTTTTCTAGTGGTTTTTGCAGTCCCAATGCAATCAAAGCTTTTACACAGGAGACCAAAAAAAATCTATTGTCAAAGTGTCAGGGAAAGGGAACTGACTTTGTTCGTTACAAGAAGCTAAAGATAGAGAGGCAGGAAGACAACCAAAGTACTTTTGATGAACTAGAAGTTAATATTGTCATGGACCAATGTTAATCCATTAGTGTCGATATTTAATTGAAACTCATACTTGTTGTAATACTTGACATTTAATATAATATAATTTATGTGCGTTTAAAATTTATATATATGTTTGTACTTTATATTATTTATAAGTGTTGTAATTAACTAATTAATGTGACAATATTGCATGATTACATGTGTATTAGATGAGCTTGGATATTGCATTATTTTTTTTTAATTTAGACATAATATCATACTAAAAAATTATATTTATTAATAATGAACACCATTAAAACTACTAAAAACAATGAAGACAAAAAACATGACTAAAACTGATTAAATTAGTGACCAAAAAATGAGAATAATAATGAACACACATAAAACGACTAAAAATGACTAAATTAGTGACCAAAAAATGAGAATAATGAACACATATAAAATGACTAAATTAGTGACTAAAAAATGAGAGATAAGTGACCAAACAAACGACCAAAATTCACATATAAATGACCAAATGGCAATTTTGGTGGTTAATTTCCAGTCTCTTATTATGCGACCAAAATTGGTCATATTAAGTTTGGTCATTTATAGTTTGTCATGTGGTCATATATTTGGTCATTAATTCCAAATATATGACCAAATTAATGACCACAAAACAAGTTATAAATGACCAAACTAAATATGACCAATTTTGGTCATGTAATAAGAGACTGGAAATTAGCCACCACCGATCGCCAAATCAAAAGTGGTCATTTATATGCGGATTTTGGTCATTTTTTGGTCATTTATCTCTCATTTTGTACTACTGATAATTGAGCATAGTATCTAGGAGTGGATTTGAGATAATAACATAAGAGGAATAAGATTATGTTGCAGCCATTCAGGCTACAGTTTCAAAGGAAAATCCATAGTGAATGCTTATTTCTTTGCATTTACATTTCATTACTAAAGAAAAGAGAGTAGAGCATAGGCCTCGCCTTCTAGTTGGGTTTTCTCCCATATTGGATTTCCCAGTATACATATTGTATTCATTTGTGTGGATGGTGTGTTCTTTTGTTTTTTCTTTAATTTTCATATCCAGATATTTTTCATAATATGGGAAATAAGCTAATGATAATAAATATGAGATCTAAGGAAATAAACCTGCATTAATAAAATATTTCATTGTAATACAAGATATGTTGTGATGAATTGTTCCAATAGAATATCCACTTAAGTTTACAGATCAATAAGACTTTTGTTTTGGAATGTGTTGCATCGAACAAAGGGATTGGGTATATGTTAATGTAAGAGGGGTTCCTACTTGCCTTTACCAGTAAGTAACTATGTGATAGAAAATTGGGCAAGTCCACCTATGAGAAGCAAATGTTGGTTATTCGTCATGTAGTTGATTGGTGGTGGCCTTACTTTATGGAGTTTCATTTCCAAATTAAAACAAACAATCAAAACTTGAAATATTTCTTGGAACAATAATTTCCCTTCCCAGAGAAACACAAGTGGGTCACAAAAATGTTGGGCTATGACTATGAGCTTATATACATTAAGGACAAGGAAAATGTGGTGTTTGATTCTCTTTGTAGGAATGATGAGGAAGAGTCCCTATCTTCCTTATCTTTCCTAGTGCATGATTCGCTACAAGTGTTACGTTAGGAATGGTCAGTGGATGCCATGATCATGCACATGATCAATCAGCTACAAGCTAACTTGTAGGCACACCCAGGTTACCCTTGATAGGATGGCGAGCTTTGTTATAAAAGCCATATTTTTTGGTTTGTAATTCCTAATTTAAATCCACAATGTTAAATCACACATATCTCCTATAGCGGGTCATTATGGGTTTTAGAAAACATATGACAAAATTAATTATTTTTATTTTGGGAAGGCATGAAGAATGGAATTCGCAACTTTTTGGCAAAATGTGGTACTTGCCAATAACGTAAAGGGGAAATAGTAAAATTTCCAGGAGCATTACAACTCTTACCAACTCTTGCTACTATGTAGTCTAACATTTCTATGGATTTCAATGTGGGGTTACCAAAATTTGACAACAAATTAGTAGTCATGGTAGTTATTGATCACCTTTCCAAATGCGCTCACTTATGTGCCTTACAATACCCATTCAAGGCCTCCACAATAGCACAGGTCTCCATGGACAATATTTTTAAACTACATGGCATGCCTAAATCCATTGTGATTGATTGTGATCACACCTCTATTATAAAATTTTGGCAAGAGTGGTTTTGACTCCAAGGTACCCAATTGAATCATAACATAGCATATCACCCATAAACCAATGGCTAGATGGAAGAAATAAATAAACATTTGGCAGCTTATTTACATTGCTTTGCTTTAAACCAGCAAGCCCAATGGGCCCAATGGTTACCCATGGCTAAATGGTGGTACAATACCACTTATCATGGTGCTATTAAAATTACCCCATTTTAGGTAGTCTATGGACAAACACCCTCTTCAGTGATATAGTACTTACCAAACCTCTCTAAGGTTCAAGAGGTGGACAGCACCCTTACAACCCGTGTAGAAATTCTTTGTACCCTCAAAGTTAATTTGGTATTGGCTCATAATCGCATGAGGAAACAAGTTGATCAACATCATTGGAACACCAATTTGACGAAGGGGATTAGGTATTCTTACATCTTTAACCATATAAGGAGAACTCACTCAAAGAGAAGAACCACTAGAAGTTAGCTCCTAATTTTTATGGACCCCATGCAATACTCAAACATATTGGTCCATTGGCTTACAAATTGGCTATGCCCAACCATTCTAAGCTCTAATTAATCTTTCACATGTCTTGCTTGAAGAAAGTGTTTGGTTCCAATTGTAGAGTACAAACCAACCTTGTAAAATTAGATGAGGAGGGTTTTGTTTGGTTACAGCTTAAGGCCATTTTGGAAAAACATGAGCATCACCTTTTCCAATGCACTATCCAAGAAGTTTTGATGGAATGGAACGGTACACAACCTAAATATTCTACATGGGAACCAATAGAGATTCTCCACCAATGTATTCATCTCCAACCTTGAGGACATGGCTACTTTTTAGGGGGGGGGGGGGGGGGCATGTTAAGGTCCCACCCTAACTTCCCTAGTTAATGGAATAGATTGTTACTTTATGTATTGAGGACCATCTTTATTAAATAAGACCCCATGAGGTAGTAGAGTGTGAAACTAATAGATGTAAGTGGCCTCATTAAATAAGATCCACATGTTAGTGATCGATATTATTTTGAGAATGACATGAAGACAGAAATATAACAGAGATATAACAAGGAAATACACATAGATATTACAAGAAACACAGAAATATAGTGAAATCCAACTTCTATTGATGAATAAGAGAGAAAAACATTGTATAACACAAATTGGCAGAATGAGTTAGCTTATCTTAACAAAAACAAAATTTATTGTTACTTTTTAGAAAAACAAGTATAATGGCATTTCCTTGCCATGACTTGCATGTATTATGTTATTGTAGTCTTCTCTTAGCTAAGTTTAACATTGTAAACCATTAATATTCTTTCTTTATAAGGATTTTTACTTTATATGTTGACCTTTGTTGGCATTATCTGTTTCCATTAGTTCTAACTCAATGTGGATCACATTCAAGAGACTTTGTGCTTACATGTTTGGAGATAGTGATATTTTCTATCATGAAACAATATGTATACCATGTTCACCCATACACTGGAGAAGTTCAACAGTTGATTAGAAAAGCAAAGATGTTAGATGGACAAAATATATAAATAATGAAAAAGATATAAACTTTATTGGAAAAACAATTTTCATTTTTTTTTTAACATTAATCGGCATATGTTGCCAACTTTGTCATGTATTTTCAAATTTCACAGTACACATGATTTAAATAATTGCTTTGACACATCATGATTTAAATAATAGCTTTGAGGGATGTTCAATCAATCAATGAGTTATATAATATACTTAGTTGAATTCACAAGTATTTTTTTGGTTATATATATATATATAGTTTATTAGTTATTAGTTGGTATTTCACTATATTGAGTATTGTAATAAAGTTTCATCTATTTTGTTGAGAATAGATTTTGTTGGTTATAGTGAGTAGGGTAACTTGTTTTATCATTCTTGGTTAATTGACATAAAATATTAACTAATCAATGATATTTCCTGAAGTTTTATTTATTAATCGATGTCGTATGAAGTTTTATTTATTAATCGATGTCGTAGAATTTAGAAGCCATCTAGTCCATGATTCAATACTTCCATTTCTTCCGAGGCAAAGATCAATTCAAATGTGAGCTTACTTGTTATTGGGCCACCTTCTTTTAGTCACCACACTATAGGCTTATAAAATTTTGGTTGTGTTCCAGAACACCTTTTGAATGAGACTCATGTTTCTTTTATATATATATATATAACTCCCATGCATAAACACAATCAATGCATCTTTGCAATTGTCTTGTTTATAGATAATTTGGAGTTTTTTATTTTCATAATCCATTAAGTACTTGTCGATTGGGTTTTAACGAAAGATAACCTCAGGGAGTCTAGGAATATTGTAGTTGCTACTTGAAATACTTGTTTTTACCACTCGTTTACCTTGTTAAAATATAAAGTGAAATTTGGGAAACTTAATTAGTTTTTCTCAATGGCATTCATGATTCTAATCACTAGTAATTTGAGTTATTGTGTTTTATTTTATTTTCTCCTCAAGGAAAATGCCTTGTGGAAAATTCTTTGAGTACTTCCCCATGATCCATGGATGTTAAATGGAGTAAATTTTCAGCCCTAATTACATAGGCTAACCTTGAGGGGATCGAGAGAATTTAACTTGTGACCTCGCTAACTTTGGGGGAGAGATCTCAAGTTTGGCTCATGACTGCTTGAGCTAACCCTCAAAGCTCAATTGTGTTATATCTTATGAAGCAATTATTTGAATTTGGAGTTTGTAAATTTTCCAATTTTTTTTCCAAACAAAAGTATAAGCTTTGAATTTGTTGAAGTTGTACACATGCCCGACAATTTTAATATCAAAGTGAAGTTTTTGATAACCAATATATATGGTCCATTGGATGTAGCTTCAGTGGTTGGGAGGAATGGTTGTTACCCTCCCCACCTACGTTCAATTCCTTGTAAGTGACATGTGATGCCCTTAAATGGGTCTATTTGATTCTATTGTTGTTGAGCCCCCAATATTCTGAAAATGTTCGGCCTCCCCATGTTCTCTCGTGGATTTCTGGAGGTTTTTCGTGGACGTAGCGAGTACCGGTCTTCGGTGTCGTGTATAATACATATATGCCTCCCCACGTTCTCTCGCGGATTTCAGGGGGGTTTTCGTGGA
>ML787669.1:518998-569094 GCA_009831015.1 Picea engelmannii | reverse complement strand
CTAGTCTGTACACATTTTAATTTTTTTTTTAATTCTCTTCATTCTTTGTTTATGCAAGGGTTATGCCACTTGTTACTTTTTAAAATTTAATAAAAAAGAATAATATTTTTTTCATTGCTTTTAGATTTCTGTGGTGAATAATTTCAAAGAGTTCTTCTGGATTTTCCATAGTTAGAGCCATATGGTAATCGATGTTTTGAATCCTAATCTGGATTCATCTTCAGAACCAATCATCAAATATAAGAGTTGTGAATCTTCCTAATAAATACACATGATGTGGGACATGTTGAAACCAAACTTGTCGGTTAATATGAAACCCTAAAATGAAACCCTAAACGTAAGATATAATAATAATAAATAATAAACTAAATTAGTTGGCAACACAGATTCTTACATCAAGGATTCGAGTGACTTCGTGAACCTCATCAAAGAAGAGAAAGATGAATCAAAGGTCACTCTCATTAGCTTTGACATGGTTTCCCTTTTTACAAAATAATTGTTAAATGAGGTCATTCAAGTTATCATTGAATTCACAAACCCTGAAACAGTTGGACTAGCAGAAGTTTGTCTAAGATCAACATTTTTTAGCTTCCAAGTAGAGTTTTTTGAACAAATAAGATGAGTGGCCATGGAATCCCCTCTATCCCGATTGTCGCCAACCTTTTCATGGAGAAGTTTGAGAAGAGGGATCTTGAATAACACCCCCTAAATCCATCTAGATGAAAGATGTATGTAGATGATACCAACATCAAGTGGCCTCATGGAAACAATGAACTGGAAAAATTCTTCGAGCACCTCAATGGAATTTTTGAAGACATCAAATTTACCATGGAACTAGAAGAAAATGAAAGCATACATTTCCTAGATGTACAAGTCACTAGGAAGCAAGATGGAACACTTGGGCACAAAGTATTTGGAAATAAAAATCACATGGATAGCTACCTTCACGTTGACTCCTGCCACCACACTTCTTAGAAGATGGGGGTTCTCAATACCCTAGCCATAAGGGTGGAAAGAATCTCTGACAAGGAGCATCTTGAACAAGAGATAGACCACCTAACCAAGGTCTTTAAGAGCATAGGCTACAAATATAAACATCAAGAAGGCTATAAAAAGAAAGAAATAAGGACTCAACCTCAAAACGATCAAACCTCCAACATGAAGTCATACCTTCCCTACATCCAGGGGGCAACAAATAATATTGCAAAGGTCTTGAAAAGAAAAGAAATCATGACTTCCTTCAAACCCCTGATAACTATGAGATAAAGAATGAGGTCTGTAAAAGACCCTACTGACCATTGTCAGGGGAGAGGCATCTACAAGGTCTCTTGTTCATGTGGAAAATGCTACATTAGAGAGACTGGAAAATCGTTTCAAGTATGGATTAAGGAACATGAAGCAGACATTAAAAATGAGTGTATTCGCACCTCTGCCTTGGAAAAACATTCTCTTAAAACCAAGCATCATGTGTGCCTTGAGGATACCAAAATCCTCGCAAAAGAAAACCACTACTACAAAAGATGATTCAAAGTTTCCCTCGAAATAATCAAGCACCCAAACAATATGAATAGAGATGGTGGCCTAGAGGTAAGAAACAATTAGTTCCCCTTGATAAACCAACTAAGGGGCCCTATAAAAATAGGTTTGAACAATCATGTTTGACACTTTCCTCCTCCCTATATCTCCTATATCTCCTTTCTCTATTGCTTGTTGTAATGGTTCATAGATTTAGAAGTTTCTTATTTCCCTAGCATGACATTATTACTTATTACTATTTTTTATTTAACTATTATATAGAAACCCTAGTTAAAATAATACTTTAGATTCACTTTATGTTATAATATATTACTATATATTATATAGTTTAATATATTTAGTTTTTATTAATTACATTCCTTGTATATTGCTTACATTATTGTTTAATATACTGTGTATTAAGAATTAATATTTTTTTTTACAGGAACTGGAAATTTTATATTTATTAAAGGCATGACTGAGGTCGCATAATACAGAGAGAGGTGTTGTTAAAAGAGATACCAGCAGCAAGGTTTCCACCAAAACTTACAAAACTGAGTCTATATTTAGTTCAACTATACTGTAGACAAAAGTTGCATGTTTGTCCTTAAACTGTCTAAAGAGAAATTTAATTAAGCCATTTTACAAAACAGAGGGATTTCTTACTGGTCTTCTTTAGACTTGATCTTCTTCCAAAGGAGGATCTAGCACCACGTTCAAGTCTGGAAGTGTGGGTTCTGGTCTACTTCTGGTTTCCTCATTTTGACTTTGAGCTAGCGAATTTGGTGGTCTGGCTTCCAACTTTGTTTCTATGTTCTCCCCTTGTCTCCTGAGAAATTTGACTTCATCCTGTAATTGACTTATTAACATGCGATGTTGGGATAGAGTGTCCAATGTGAAAGAGAGATTGGAACTATGAGAGTCAAGACAAAGAGATAATTGTTGGGTGGTGGTGAAATTATTATCCACCAACTCTTCCTCTGGTCTCTCTCGAGTTGGACGTTGATCCATTCCTTCTAGCAAACTGATAGACAAAATTGCCAGAAAATTACCTCCAGACCAATCACACTTGATTCTTCCTCTATCGTTGATGCTTCCTCTATTGTCAATGCTTTAAATGTTGCCTGGAGAAGTCCCTCCTGCTCTGGTCTGATTGCTAGAGCCTGTGGTGCTTGGACGTTGTGCTTCCTCTTTCTTAGTTGTATTCAAGTCTGCAAAATTTTGGTGGGACTAGCTAAGGTGGTGAATCAAAGGAGTGCCTTCAAATATATCTCTGCAAGGAGGAACCTTGATGCATGAATGCCACCATTTTCAAGCAAGCTCATGCATTAAGTGTCTTTCATTCTTTGAAGTGGCATGTACTGCCTACTTTCCCTTGTTGTAGATAATGATGAAATTCCTTTCAATTGTCCTCACCTTAAGTAGAGTAATGGTGGATTTGATGTTGCATGATGCTTTGCAGTCATGGAGGGTCTGATATGGTGGAGTCCCACGAAGGAGGATCGCAAGGTGGCCCAAATTTTCCATGTGAATGCCTTGCTTCTTGCAAATTCCCACGAGCCAAGAGGTACGGGAATACTTCGCCTCCCCTTTTATAATGTGTTGCTTACTGCATGAGTCTTCCATCTGCTGCATCGTGGGGAGACTGGCGTCGGGTGGAGCTAAGGAGAAAGGGGGCTTCGTCATTAGGGAGGGGCTAAGAAAAGAGTCCTCCCCAGTATGTCCATATGACTCGGGGCTTTACGAATTGTTTTATTCACCTTTGCATTAGCTTCTTCATTGTTTGTGCGGGGAACGTGGAAGAAGGAAGTTTGAATTGAGGACAGGATTGCTTTGATCCTCTCTATGATTATTTTCAGCTTGGATTTCTTTGGGGCAGTCCCTTTGACAAAATGTCGAATTGTATTTTTTGAGTCCCCTATTATGATGATGTTGTTGAGATTTCATTCCTAAACTAAGAGCACTCCTTGATACATCGTGTAGGCCTCTGCCATGTTGTTTGTGGCTACACCCAGGTTCCAAGAGTAATCTAGCACATTTTTCCTCTAGAGCCATACAACACCCCTCCCGCACCTACCTCCCCTATATTAAAAATTAATATTTTAATAAACTAAGTATTAACGATTATAATTATATAAAAAAACAAGTAATATATTACTATATATTATAGTTTAATATATTTAGTTTTTATTAATTGCATTCCTAATATATTACTTACATTATTATTCAATACACATTATTATTTAATATACTGTATTAAGAATTAATATTTTAATAAACTAAGTATTAACAATTATAATTATATAAAAAACTTAGTTTAAATAATACTATAGTAAATTAGTATATATATTATAGTTTAATATATTTATTTTTTAGTAATTACATTCCTAATATATTACTTACATTATTATTCAATACACATTATTATTTAATATAGTGTATTAAGAATTAATATTTTAATAAACTAAGTATTAACAATTATAATTATATAAAAAACTTAGTTTAAATAATACTATAGTAAATTAGTATATATATTATAGTTTAATATATTTATTTTTTAGTAATTGCATTCCTAGTATACTACTTACATTATTATTTAATATACTATATATTAAGACTTGGTGTTTTAATATACCATATACATTATTTACATTACTATCTAATATATTAATATACTATATATTAAGACTTAGTGTTTTAATATACCATATACATTATTTACATTACTATCTAATATATTAATATACTATATATTTAAGCTTAGGGTTTTAATATATTATACACATTACCTACATTAATATTTATTATACACATTACCTACATTAATATTTAATATATTAATACTTAGTATTTTATTATACTCTATATATTAGTTAGATTATTATTAGTTCTTGCCAAGGGGATTCTAGCAATCGATTTGATGTTGACTTGATATTAGTTTTATGTTGACTAAAAAAATTTACAATATTTTCAAAGTTTAACATCATATAATGAATTTTGTTATTTATTTTAAATATCTGAATTTATTTATCTTACATACTATTGGTCGATTGATTTAGGGTGTTATTGCAAAACCAACTACTGCATAAAAAAAAAATATATATATATATATATATATATATATTAAAGTTCATACCTCTACCTCCGTAAGAATCACTCTCCATTGTTTTAAGGTGTTATTGCAGTACTTTTATGCGCTAGTCTAACTCATAGTACTTTTATGCTAAGTCTGCAGCTAGTCTGCCTATATACTGAGCGCACTAAATACTTTAGGGCTTTAACGTGTTTACTACCGGCCATTCCATTCAACACTTTATTTAATAGTGTCTCGGTCCTATCTGAATCACCCAATCTGTGCTTACCACCAACCATCCACCACATGGTCTCAACACGCTTGAACTGAACTTCATACCCTGTCCCAGTTAAGCTCGAGCCTGAGGATTATGTATGTCCAACTCATTAGCGTTAGGTGGAAGTCTTTGGAGTATCGTGGTTTATTCGTTCTGACAAAGGATTTGTTCTGATTTATGTTTTCCTGGAGCCTGGATTCTAGTGTTCTCTCTGTTAGGTTTAGGAGTTATTCCTCCTGCGTTGTATCTCTTTATTAGTTTCACAATGTTGAGTGCATTTGCCTTCCAAAACTCCCACCCTGTGTTTTATCTTCTCTGGAACATATCACAGACCCTTATTGTTTTTAACTTCCACCATTAAACCTGTGTTTCCCTTGGAACTAAGTTATCTTCCATCGGATTCCTTCTTTAATTCTGCAACTGAGTTCTTGTGTGGTGTACTCTGTGAGAAGGAGGATTGGCTTGTTCGATGGCTTGTTGGTGGTGTTTGTTCTCTTCACTACTCCGATGCTCAAAAGGTAAGAGCCTATTACTGTCACCCGGACTTCTTAAAGTGACCAAAAATCACTTCATGTAACATTTGTATATAATCTATAGTGCTTGTTCTTTTAAGAATTTGTTAAATCCTCTATTATAAAATCTTCTTTTTCTTTTATCTCCATTTGTGTATAGTATTACCATTTGATTTCCTGACTTTGAGAAAGGTGGTCCTTCTTTTTATTTTATCTCCATTTGTGGATAGTATTGCCATCTGATTTCCTGACTTTGAGAAAGGTGGTCCTCATTCTCAGTTTTACTGAGGTTATCACTCAGTAGTAATAACCTATCTTTATAACTATACCACATATCTTCGTAAATCTCGCAATTCAGGAGGTAAGACTCTCCACTATTTCATCTAGTGGTAATCAATCCATTATTAAATAAATCTCGGTTAAACTGAAGTTATCTCTGGCTCAATCCATAAGGTTTCAACTCTTATCTGTTTGTCAGTTTGTTTCTTCGATCCATTACCTAAATGAACCCAGTAAAACTAAAGTTATCTCTGTCCCAACCCATAAGGTTTCGACCCTTAGTGGCTTATCAGTATGTTTCATTCATGATTAAATTTATTAGTTTCCTTAGATGTTTACCAGAATGGAAAATCATATTCAATTAGATCTATAATTGCACCCATCAATTTGTAAACCTCTTCCCCACGCACACACACACACACACACATATATATATATATATACAATTTATCAAGAATCAAGATTCTAAATGTGGTCTTGAATAAATTCCAAGAATCCAGAGTGATTCTACATGTGAATTTATGAATTAGAATGTAAAATACATTGATAAACTATTATAAAAACATGTTATTATAAATTTTGATATTAATACATTTAGATAATATAATATAAATCTATTAGTTAATATTTAAAATGTATCTTATAATGAAACTGGGGTTGATGAACTTTGAAATTAATACATTTAATAGCTTAAAATGGATCTATTAAGTGGATTTTGATGAATTACTATTAATACATTTAGATGGCATAATCACCTTGATCTGAGTATTGTTATCCCCACGTTTTAGGGATAACTAGGAGATCATGTCTCGAGGCCCACAGGTCCTAGACATGGAGTACCGAGAGCATGATTGGCTTGACTATGGCCCTAGTGGGCCCACCTTTTCTTCATTCATCATCATTGTCTTGTCAGCAGCAACAACATCCATCACCATCGGCTTGATCCTGTATCAACAGAGGTTCTTGCTCCATGAGGTAATTGGTCCAGGTCTCATGGTATGCGTCACTTTTGATCATTGAAACCCTTAAATATATGCATTAGATTCCTTTTATCTCTAACAATTGCTTGGATCTTACATTAGCCCACTTGACCATGCTTGGGGAAATTGATAGGGTGCCCTAGCAAGCCTATGCCCATAGGTCTTGGTTTGCCACTGGGGGGATTTCTAAAACGCCATCGTCGGCTCCCATCATAGCACCATTGTTTCATCTTATCTCATGCTCATTTATCCCATTCCCCTTCTCCAGGCATTGGGTTGACCTATTTGCGGGATTGCACCTTATCTCGTGGGAAGAAGGGGATAAAGGCCCAGAAGGTAAAAGAAGTTGGTAAAAGACAAAAGCCTAGAAAAAAAAACGTCGAGATGCTTCGCCCAGGGATCCTCGAGAAGGCAATAAAAAGCCTCTCAGCAAGAAACAAGAGGGACCTGGAAAATAACAAAACAAGACCTAGTCAAAGGATAGGGGGTCTCATCACGAGACAACCTATTAGGTCCACGGGTACCTAACAGTATGACATTGCCACCATCTAGTTACCACGCCAGGGCAGTGACCTTTGGTTGCATGGCCAAGGGAAAGGGGGTCTCATCACGAGCCAACATTCTCATCTCTATGAAAGTATTTGTGGGTAACGTTGTCAACTCTAGTCACCATGCCAAGGCAGTGTCCCCTGGTTAGTTCTCGAACAGAAAAAGAAAATAAAAGAATAAAACAAGAATAAAAAGAATAAAGGCAAGAATGGGCTTGGAAAAAATGCATCCATGACAGGTACAACTCGCCTTCTACAAAGGCACCCACAAGTAACACTTATGCATCCTTGGCCCTCACTGCACCCACATGTTTGGACATCCCCTAGCCACATCACCTCACTTACATGGCTTGGATGATATCTTTCTGGAAACTTTCCTTTTCTTGTGGACACTAGCCCAATAGGACGCCTTGTCCTTTTCTCCAATCTTGTATTGCAGGTTTTTGTAATGTCTTTGAGCTATTGACTGATGAATTAGGGGTTTTATGCATATGTTTAATAAGATGATGAGATGTGATTGACATTGCTATGATCCTTGTGACTGATGAGCCCATGGAGGGCGTAGCTTTTGATGTTCAGGACCATGCCCGACAGACAGGTACCATTAGGACCAGTACACATGGGGAGATGACCAGTTCGAACCTCCATGGGGCTGAAGAGCCCACCAGATGAATGTCGAGACCTTATCAGGGGGCAGAGACAGGACAGATCTTGATCAGAAGTTTTGCACCTGAGAGGAAGAGCACGTTCCACTAGAGACACTCTGACAAGACTAGACCTAGGGGGAATGACCCCTTTTCGGTGGAACGCTATCCTTGGAAGGCTTAGGACGTCCCCATACTCACCATGACATCATCCAACTTCATGGATTCTTTTGGAGACAGGATGGGCAATAGTGGCACATGTGGCATGTTGGAGAGGCCCCTGGGGGGCTAACGTTTTGCTCCTGGAAGTCTCATTTGCCCTAGAAAGGGATAGCACCTCCCTTGAAGGGGATTTTACTCTATTTTACGCTTAATTAGAGTTTTTACTTAGAATTTAATGTAAAAACAATATGATTTTGACATTATGGCCTTGTCGGCCTTTTTATGACCTAAAACGTAAAATTAGGTCATTGATACAGTATATATTGAGGATTTTGATCCTCATTTTAGCATAACAACTTACACACTCATAGTGAGGTCTGATTTTTGCGCCATATTTGGGTTATTGGCCTAATTGAGGAAGGCCCACTTGTTGAAGGAAGAGATTTTTGGCATTCTATGGTGTTTTTCTTGAAGGAAGGTGTTATAATTAGGGTTTGCATGGTTATTTTTGATGAATTGTAAGTATTTTTCTGCAAAACTTCTTAAATGAATGGTTTTAGTCTTATTTTCTTGCATGTATTTATAATTCGTTGAATCAAAACCCTAGGTGACAAGCACACAAGTAGGTACTTGTCTCATGTCCCCTGATAGAAAAGCTTTTAGCCATTGAAGAAGAAGAAGAGATCCTAGCCATAGCTACACTCCTTTTTCTTCCTCCCTTTAGCTATTCGTACCATTTTGACTTCAAGAGGAAGAGGACGTCCTAGGCCTACGTCATCTACACCTAGGGTCATTTTCTTTTAGGGTTTGATGAAAGCGCCTTTCCTTAGCAACACTCTCCCTCTTTAAGCCCTCTTGTCTTGATTTTGTATTTTATTTGAGCTAGTTGTTTGTCGGGAAGGAGGAGAGAGCATGAGGCCTTGCTTTAGCAACACCAGAGTGAACCTCTCTCCCCTAGGGTTATGATTTTGAAGCCCTTCTTTAGCAGCACTTCAAAACTTATCCCTATAGTCCTTTAAAATATCACCCCCTTCAACTCTTGCGTCCTTCACTTATGACTCCATTAAACCCTAAGGCACTGATCTAAGTCCTCCAAAGTTGAAGTACGAACTTGATCTAAACACTCTCAAAACTTTTCAATTGAAACCCTAACTACACTAACCCTAGCTCTAGATAACTTACTAACCCTAGTTGTTGACGTCATCCTTGGTTATTACATCTTTAATGCAGCAACGTTTCATTTTATGAGAAATTGAATGGTAGTTAAAGGCATTAATTGAGTTAAGTATCGATTTGTTGCATTGAATGTCATATCGTTCTAGTATTTATTGGTGAAGTGACATTTACTTTCAAGTGTTATTTTGCAAACATTGACTTCGTCAACATTTACTTTCAAATTGATTATATTGAATATCATATAGTCTTATGAAGTACTAACCCAAAGAAATATAGCTTGCATATATATGTTTATTGTTGTCTTGTTCCAGGTAGGTGTTCTTCATTGGGGATTTACTTCATTATTGGTTGTTTAGCCGGGACTTTCTGTTTAGGTGGTGACTTGTGAGGGGGAAAGTTTGTCCTTATCTCATTATCCTTTTGCCTCCTCAAAACCACAGGTCACAGGGGACGTCTCCCCTGGGCCTAACCTCCCTAAATAGAAAGAACCTCCCCATCATGGTGACATTGGGTGGGATAGGTTCATGTTATGCCAGTTTGGCCTTCAATCTTATAGCCCTTTTCCTAGCTACAAACTGTGCGATAACATTTTGGCGTCGTTGTCGGGGAACACTGAGTCAATTCTCCTCAAAACGACAAACCTTTTCAATAAGCCTTGCCTCAGAGCCTTATCTTACAAGCTTACCTGGCGAATCCACTAGGGTGTTTTCCCTTATCCTTTGATAGTTTCAGGCAAATTATTTGGCGACTCCACTAATTTTTCTCAGGGTGCCACCTTACTTTCTGTGATATTTCCGAGTTATGGGATCATGTCACACTGGGAACGAATGTATCTGACTATTGGTTTTAGAAAATTTCAAGGATACCCAAATTACTTTGATACAAAATGGCTAAACAACTCTCCAAGATTTTGTGGTCTCCCAACTCCTGACATCGTAAATTTTTTGGACTATATGAGCAAGAAGAAGTTGGGAGGAGAGGATGCCCTTATAAAATTGTCCATATTCACTGTGCCATCCTACTTGCAAGATCGGTTCAAGGGTTGTTGCAAAGACAGGGGTATATCATCTTTCATACACCTCATCAGTAGGTTTATTGACTTTACCAAACCATGTTGCCAAACGTATGAAGATGCCCTTCAAAATATCACAATAGATTTGGACGACGGGGGATTCACTACTGAGATCATAGAAGATATCAGAAATGCATATCACATTCAACATCAAGAACCCTCTGATGTGAATGAAGAGATTTATAAAGAACCTTACCAGCCCCTTCAAGAGGAGCAAGATTTCTCCCATGGTTCAATAGAATACAACAAAGATATAACTAGAGACGTGAATTATGAGGATGAAGCACCAGTACCTGCTCCTTAGTCTGATGAAGCTCTCCAAGATCCTGTCCCTCCTGTACGAGATGAAGAGAATGAGGTAAGTCATTTTCCTTTCCAGTTTTTTGATGATACCTTGTTCTATGACTCAAAGAGTGAAGAAGAAATGGAACCCTTGGACAAGATAGATCCCCTATATCTCAAGACTGAAGATGTAGAGGCAGATCTTCCACTTGATGAAGCTATCCAAATACTTGAAGCTCTTGCACAGGAAGGATTAAGCAAGGTAAATTATTCCCCCTTCCAAGTTTTTAATGATTCTTTACCTTATGATACAGAGAGTAGAGAAGTATTGAATGTTTTGACTCCTCCATGTTATGATACTGATACTGACATGGTTGATTTTGACGAGTTCATACATGTTGGGAGACGTAGGTGGGATGCAGTTAGTTATGATATGGATCCCATATATTACATAAAGATTCATCTCTGAGTGTTGTCTTTGCAATTATCACAGCAAGCTCTTGACCAGTGGCAATAGGAAGATGAGATTTTTACTGACGCTCCCCAAACACCCAAGGTTGACCAAGTATAGTATTTGCCTGATGATTTTAGGTCTTACCTTGAGGCCTTTGATGAGTACTCCTCTGAGCACTTAGATTTACCCTATGAATATGACTATCAACCGCCACTATGCTCGGATTTTGATAGGAGTAAAAACATTGTTTGCATAAAGAAGGATTCTCGTGACCTTTTTCTCCAGCTACCTGTTATTACTTTGCATCATTGTTTCATTGAAGGTATAGTTTGGAAGTATGTATTTTACATTGAGTTTCCTCTGAGGCAAACCCTATAATGCAAGGGCTGGTTGAAAACTACAAGTTCAAGACTATCTTCTCAGTGTTTCAACCTTCCCTTGAGAGCTTTCCAATCCTCTGATAATTTTTTGTCATTTCCTTTTAGAGCTCCAGAGTGTGAAGATGTCCCACGTAGACAGTTTACCAACCCTCAGAGTCAGTGTTCTAAACCTTGGAATTTTCATGACCCTTTTCGGAGGTGGATTGAGTTCTTTCCTCAGATATGGACTTCGCAGGATTTTATCCCTCCCACCCGCCTCCATGAGTTAGACTTTGAGATTTTCGATGATATGATATATACTCTAACTCATGACATTTTTGTGCTTGATTTATCACTTTTTTGGTTTATGATGAAGCACAAAGGCAGGTATCATGGGACATTGATGGATTGGCTACATTGGTCGTTTGACTACATCGAACATCCAACCAACAGGTAAGTAAAGGTAGGTACTTTTCTTTACATTCACACTTATTGATTGTTTTCTTTCAGTCTATATATATATCTATATGTATGTTGGGGTGGCATTACCACCCCAATTTTGTTACTAATACCTCTATCGAGATTGAGCAGGTCTGCAAGTTCTTCTAGAGATGCTGAGGTTCTCATGAGCTCTACGATGAGCACATGTCCCCGAGTTGGAGCCAGATGTTATCCCCACTTTTTAGGGATAACTAGGAGATCATGTCTTGAGGCCCATAGGTCCTAGACATGGAGTACCGAGAGCAGGATTGACCTTAGTATGGCCCTGGAGGGCCCACCTTTTCTTCATTCATCATCCTTGTCTTGTCAACAGCAACAGCATCCATCACCATCAGCTTGATCCTGTATCAGAAGAGGTTCTTGCTCCATGAGGTAATTGGTCCAGGTATCATGGTATGTGTCACTTTTGATCATTGAAACCCTTAAATATATGCATCATATTCCTTTTATCTCTAACAACTACTTGGATCTTACATTATCCCACTTGACCATGCTTGGGGAAATTGACAGGGTTCCCTAGCAAGCCTATGCCCATAGGTCTTGGTTTTCCACTGGGGGAATTTCTGAAAAGCCATCGTCTGCTCCCATCATAGCACCATTGTTTCATCTTATCTCCCGCTCATTTATCCCATTCCCCTTTTCCAGGCATTGGGTTGACCTATTTGCAGGATTGCACCTTATCTCATGGGAAGAAGGGGATAAAGGCCTAGAAGGTAAAAGCAGTTGGTAAAAGACAAAAGCCTAGAAAAAAAAACCTCGAGATGCTTCGCCCAGGGATCCCCGAGAAGGCAGTAAAAAGCCACTCAGCAAGAAACAAGAGGGACCTGGAAAATAACAAAACAAGACCTAGTCAGAGGATAGGGGGTCTCATCACGAGCCATCCTATTAGGTCCATGGGTACCTAACAGTATGACATTGCGACCATATGGTTACCATGCTAGGGCAATGACCTTTGGTTGCATGGCCAAGGGAAAGGGGGTCTCATCACGAGCCAACCTTCTAATCTCTATGAAAGTACTTGTGGGTAACACTGTCAGCTCTGGTCACCATGCCAAGGCAGTGTCCCCTGGTTAGTTCTCGAACAAAAAAATCAAATAAAAGAATAAAACAAGAATAAAAAGAATAAAGGCAAGAATGGGCTTGGAAAAAATGCATCCATGACAGGTACAGCTTTCCTTCTACAAAGGCACCCATAGGTAACACTTATGCATCATTGGCCCTCACTGCACCCATATGTTTGGACATCCCCTAGCCACATCACCTCACTTACATGGCTTGGATGAGACCTCTCTAGAAACTTTCCTTTTCTTGTGGACACTAGCCCAATAGGACGCCTTGTCCTTTTCTCCAATCTTGTATTGCAGGTTTTTGTAATGTCATTGAGCTATTGACTGATGTATTAGGGGTTTTATGCATATGTTTAATAATATTGATGATGAGATGTGATTGAAATTGCTATGATCCCTGTGACTGATGATCCCATGGAGGGCGTATCTTTTGATGTGCAGGACCATGTCTGACAGACAGGTATCATTTGGATCGGTACACATGGGGAGATGACCAGTTCGAACCTCCATGGGGCTGAAGAGCCCACCAGATGGATGTTGAGACCCCATCAGAGGGTAGAGATAGGACAGATCTTGATCAGGGGTTTTGCACCTGAGAGGAAGAGGACATTCCACCAGAGACACTTCGGCAGGACTAGACCTAGGGGGAATGACCCCTTTTCAGTGGAACTCTAGCCTTGGAAGGCTTAGGACATCCCCATCTTCACCATGACGTCATCCAGCTTCATGGACGCTTTTGGAGACAGGCTGGGCAGCAGTGGCACGTGTGGCATGTTGGAGAGGCCCCTGGGGTCTAACGTTTTGCTCTTGGATGTCTCATTTGCCCTAGAAAGGGCTAGCGCCTCACTTGAAGGGGTTTTTACTCTTTTTTCTGCTTAATTAGGGTTTTTACTTAGCATTTAATGTAAAAACAGTTTGATTTTGACATTATGGCCTTGTCGGCCTTTTTATGACCTAAAAAGTAAAATTAGATCATTGATACAGTATATATTGAGGATTTTGATCCTCATTTTAGAATAACAACTTACTAACTCATAGTGAGGTCTGATTTTTGTGCCCTATTTGGATTATTGGCTTAATTGAGGAAGGCACACTTGTTGAAGGAAGAGATTTTTGGCATTCTATGGTGTTTTTCTTGAAGGAAGGTGTTACAACTAGGGTTTGCATGGTTATTTTTTATGAATTGTAAGTATTTTTCTATAAAAATTCTTAAATGAATGGTTGTAGCCTTATTTTCTTGCATGTATTTATAATTTGTTGAATCAAAACCCTAGGTGACAAGCACATAAGTAAGTCCTTGTCTCATGTCCCCTGATAGAAAATCTTTTAGCCATTGAAGAAGAAGAAGAGAGCCTAGCCATAGCTACACTCATTTTTCTTCCACCCTTTAGCTAGTCGTACCATTTTGACTTCAAGAGGAAGAGGACGTCCCAAGCCTAGGTCATTTACACCTAGGGCTGTTTTCTTTTAGGGTTTGATGAAAGAGCCTTTCCTTAGCAACACTCTCCCTCTTTAAGCCCTCTTGTCTTGATTTTGTATTTCATTTGAGCTAGTTGTTTATCGAGAAGGAGGAGAGAGCACGAGGCCTTTCTTTAGCAACACTGAAGTGAGCCTCTCTCCCCTAGGGTTATGATTTTGAAGCCCTGCTTTAGCAGCACTTCAAAACTTATCCCTCTAGTCCTTTAAAATATCACCCCCTACAACTCTTGCGTCCTTCACTTTTGACTCCATTAAACCCTAAGGCACTGATCTAAGTCCTCCAAAGTTGAAGTACGAACTTGATCTAAATACTCTCAAAACTTTTCAATTGAAACCCTAACTACACTAACCCTAGCTCTAGCTAACTTACTAACCATAACTGTTGATGTCATCCTTGGTTATTACATCTTTAATGCAACAATGTTTCATTTTATTATCAATTGAATGGTACTTAAAGGCATTAATTGAGTTAAGTATCGATTTGTTGCATTGAATGTCATATCGTTCTAGTATTTATTGGTGAAGTGACATTTACTTTCAAGTGTTATTTTGCAAACATTGACTTCGTCAACATTTACTTTCAAATTTCTTATATTGAATATCAGATAGTCTTATGAAGTACTAACCCATCGAAATATAGCTTGCATATATCTGTTTGTTGTTGTCTTGTTTCAGGTTCTTTATTGGGGATTTACTTCATTATTGGTTGTTTAGCCGAGACTTTCTATTTCGGTGGTGACTTGTGAGGGGGAAGTTTGTCCTTATCTCATTATCCTTCTGCCTCCTCAAAACCACAGGTCACTGGGGACGTCTCCCCTAGGGATAACCTCCCCATCATGGTGGCATTGGGTGGGATAGGTTCCTGTTACGCCAGTTTGGCCTTCAATCTTATATCCCTTTTCCTAGCTATAAATTGTGCGATAACATTTTGGCATCGTTTTCGGGGAACACTGAGTCAATTCTCCTCAAAATGACAAACCTTTTCAGTAAGACTTGCCTCAAAGCCTTATCTTACAAGCTTACATGGCGAATCCACTAGGGTGTTTTCCCTTATCCTTTGATAGTTTCAGGCAAATTATCTGGCGACTCCACTAATTTTTCTCAGGGTGCCACCTTATTTTCTGTGATATTTCCAAGTTATGGGATCATGGCACACTGAGAACGAATGTATCTGACTATTGGGCGTCACTTTTGTGGTTGCACAAGAGGATATTGATTATACTGATATTGATTATAGTGATACTTTTGTTCCATATGCCAGCTTGTTGATGAAGCAATTAGAAGTTGCTAAGCTGTGTTGAAAACGATGACTCGTGATAAAGCAATTAAAATATGACACGGATGAAGATTATGTGTGAAGCTTAAATGCAAATTGAAATCATAAAAATCTCACTTTGAAGACATAGTATTTTCTATTTTCAAGCTTGACACAGTAGGGACTACACTGCTATGCAACTCTTGTTTAATATACCATGTATTAAATACAGTTAATATATTGATAAGATCGATAAGTTAGATTATTATTTAATATACCATGTATCAAATACGGTTAGTATATTGATAAGATTGATGTGTTAGTATTAGTATTACTATACATCATTATGATACTACAACTTCTATTTTATAACTTACTCTGGGATTTATTTTATTATATTTAATGCATTAACCACAAAATCTAGTATATTATAATAGTTATAATTTATTAGCATAGGAAAGCTCATCTAATTTAAATAGATTTTTAGTTTTTTTATTATACATTATGTAGAATATATCATATACTATTTAAATATAATACATAATTTATTTTAGACTTTTGTCTATATTATTATTTAATTTATTATTTATTATTTAATTTATTATATGTTAATATTACATCTTATGTTTAGGGCTTCATTTTAGTTCTTTTTTTGGTTTCATTTTAATCAACAATTTTGGTTTCAATATGTCTTGTATAGTATGTATGTCTTGTCTTTGACGATTGGTTCTAAAGATGAAGCTAATTCATGATTCGAAATGTCGTTAAAAAACCTTGATCTAAGGTCATTTAAGTCGTCAAAATAACCTCAAGATCACATCTGACTTGGGCCACACCAATCCTTAGTTGGTTGGATTTTTTAGGTATCTCCTCCCAACTACAACGAGTTTTGAACTTGAGTCACCTTAAAAACAAAACCTTCTAAACCAATCACACTAGTGAAATTTGACAATAAAAATAAAAATATTGAACATAATATTTTAAAATAAAAATTTATAAAAAAAACACAATTTGATTCGTCACAAGGAACATAGATTTGGCATTATTTTTTGGTTTTTTGTTTTTAAAAAATTTGTTTTTAATATTTTCAAGTTTTAACTTTTATGTGCATAAATGAGTTGTATTTTTTTCTATTTTTTTTTTATTTCAATTAGGGTTTTTATTTGGTTAAACTAGCTTTTCTCTTAGTTTTTCAAATAAGAACAAATGTCTAGTTTAACTGTTCTATGTTTCTGTTTTTTGGGGGAATATTTTTCAAGGATATTTGTTCAAAATTTGGCGAGAAATTGTTGAATCTGTAGATTGGAGTGGTTATTTTTGTATAATTTGAGTGTCCAAGACGTTTTTTAGCACTATGAATCCATTTCTACATTTATAAATGCAATTTTAACAACAAAAAATTGTGATTTCGTGAAAATTTATGTCGTCGGATTCTAACAAAAAAGAAAAAAAAAACATAGAACGGTTAAACAACGCCAAAAACAAATAGTAATCAAGGTATATCTTTTAATATTTCATCTAAGACGATGCATTTAAATCACAAGCTCTCTTTTTAGTTTTTCAAATAAGATATACAAGAAATGACCATGACGTTCCAAGAAAGAGATGTTACTATAATTAAAAAAGATATATAAAGAGTAAATAGTTTTTAGTTGTTACTATTTTCTAAATAATATTTGAGCTTCCTAAGCCTACATTGAATCGAGAAACATTATTTAGAATACATTCATACTACAAAATACAACTTCAGTGTGGCATTTCACTTATAAAGAGAATAAGCGAAAATATTGTTAAAGTTGGAGCTAAAATCCACGATGAAAGCTTTATTCTTTTTGTGCTTGCTGAAAAATATTTTATTACAATATTTATATAAATACATGCCTAATTTTCATAACAAAACACACCATAATATGCCATAATGTCCTTGACTTCCTTAACTACCTCAATAAAAATAACAGTGTTAAATTTGTTCCTGTGTCCATTTTTTATGATTTTATCACTACTACATGGTTTGGGTGATGTTTACTACAAAATGGCATTGCACCTTTTACTTTGTAGGATGTCTGCTGTTGGAGCCGCCTTTGTTTTTTAGCCCGTTTTGAATTTTATTTCTTAATGCTCGAAATCAAAAGTTGGTTTCCATATTTTCCTTTATTTTTTCCAAAATCTCGGAAGTCTCATCACGCGAGCGGTGACGGTTATCATACTTTCAAAGCGAGTTATACTTTTCGTTCAAATGATTTTTTCCCTTTCTTACCTCAGGATTTCACATGTCGGGTGTTATAGATCACATAGTTCACAAGTCCCGAAGAGCGAAACGGTGAAATAACCTTAAAGTTTTACCCAGGTCAGTAGCGAGAGTAAAGATTTTCTAAACTACGGTTAAGCACCATCGGGATTTCGTGTCTCGACGTTTACTAACTCAAAAGTCTTACCATCGTAATCCTAATAGTCGAAACCACGAGACTCTTGTTTTAAGTAACCCAGGTTAGTGTTAAAGGTAAAAAGTTCAGCCATGGTTAAACTCAGTCGGAAATTCGCACCTCGACATGTTTTCCCTCAAAGGCTACACCGTCAAAGTCCCGAGTCGCGAAGTTGCGATAAAGATAGAAACATAATTAATTAAATACTTAATCTGGTTTTATCCCCCAATTTAATTAAGTGAGATCATCGCGATCTCGTGATTTCGCAACTCGGCATACCAACCTCTCAGAAGCTATACCTTCGAAGCTCTGAGTCGCGAAGTCACGATCTCGCGATTTCGCAACTCGGCATACGAACATTATGGAATTTATACCTTCGAAGCTCCGAGTCGCGAAGCCACGATATAAATAACCACGATATTTGTTTTTTTTTTCAAAACATGATTAATTAAACACTTAATCTTGGTTACATTTTTATTTAACAAAAGCTAATTATCGCAATCTCGGGTTTTAGAGGCTGGAACGGTTAGAGTGAAAACTTCAGATGTAGCGAGTACCGAAAGATTAATTAACGTTAATAAAACCTTATTAATTGAGCTAAGCCAGTATTTCCTGTGATTTGATGCATACACAATCTATGAGGCAATCTTAATTTTTCCTTGGGCCAACTTGCGTTTCGAACTGTCAAAATTTATGGCATTAATTAGAAACAAGGTGAATCGACAAGTAAGGATCAGGTTTTTATTGCTAAATTATATTTAAGAATGATTTGACCGTTATGTTCCTTAAAAGTACCGAGTTTTAAATGGTCGAATGTATAGATCTGTTATTTGTTATCGCAAATTCATTTCTACATTACACAAAGCAAACTTTCTCAGCGAACTAATATATGTATGTATACATATTTTTATCGCAGAAGAGCTAAAGAAGGATCCCCCGCCATGGCACCGCGAAAAGCGTCTAAAGCCAACGTTAAGGTTTTGGGACAAGGTTAAGACAACGTCTCTGATACTTCACCTCAAAGTGTCGACTTCGTCAAGACCTGGTCATTTGTTTATGAGGTTCTGCAATCCGAATTGGTAGATTATTCGGATGATTCCAGTGACAATGAAAAAGATGACCTGACCACCAAATATAAGATCGTCGTCGAAGATGGAGTGCATAAAGTAGTGGCCAGGCCACGACTTCTCCCTTACTATAATATGGTTCGGTGGGCATTAGACCATGTGGATATACCAACCAGAACCATCATCAACGAGAAGAAGGTCACTATTGGCACTTTCAGACCCGAACAACTTCAAGCTATGTACAAGTTGCCAACCTTGTCACACTTTACATACAATGTCGAATTCTTGGAGAATTTCAAACAGAAGGAATGTGTGCAATATGACAAGACTATGTCCAGTTTAATCAAAGATTGGGTCTCACATTCTGTGAAGTTCAGGGCGGACAATAATGGTATATATTCAATAGCTTCTCTGGAACCACAGTTCAAATATGTATCTATGATGATCTACAGATTATACGGGAGAGAGGACACCACACATTTTTTCCTTCAGTGGGTGCCTCTAATACATTCAGTCGCCGAAGGTTGTTCCTTCGACTGGGATAAATTAATGTCTGATAGCTTGACCAGTCGAGTTACAGAGTATCGAGCGCAGAGGGAAAGCGAAAAGATTGCTTCATTCTTTATGTATGTGTACATTATGGACATCGTGTGTTTTCTAATGCCTTTTCCCTTAATGAGCTAGAGTTGGACTCCATCAAAAGCCAAGCCCATCCACGTCTACCATTCGAAACTGTGGGAAAACAAAGCAACAGATTTTGTGTATGAAATATTTAACTGGGTAATGGTACCGCTGCATGTCACTATTTTCGGTCACCTGCCACCCAGGATCTCAGATAGTATAGCGATGAATCAGAGAAATATAGTCGACTGGTATGTAGAAGCAGAATTCTCATATCTCAGGTTTTTTGGGGCTTCTATTCCCCCACATGCATTACCATTATTCATACCCGATAAGCTGGCTTGTCGTGACGTTTCTAGGCAAACTCTAATCGGTGGCATAAGAAAGGAGCTTAAGGGATATTAAAAAAAGGTATGGCCACCTTTTCCTATTCATTTAAATTCATATTCTTTGTTAGATTTCGAGCATGCTAAAGTTGAGGCAGCAGCCTTGGAAGACCTAAAATTGGTTCATGTTGAATTCAAGAAGCACGATCCGCAAAGGGTCGTAAGTAATCACTTGGCCAGTTGCGTACTTAAAAGATTCGAACACGAAAATTCACCCTCGGATGACATTTTTCGATGTGCAAAATCTTATGCCGAGATTTTGGCTCGGATACAAACCCTGGCACCCGAAGAGAGGGCCAATGTTCTAAAATTCCAAGAACATCAACGCAGTTGTCTTCCCTCAGTATTGCGGGGTGAGAATCCAAGTACAGTAGAGGTGAAACAAAAAGAAGCCGAAGGCTCCAAATATGCGGAACCCAGCCAAGAAAAACACCAGGACGGGGAAGAGCAAACTAAGAGTCTGAAACTGGAGATAAAGACTCCCGAGCTGCCAAAAAAGAAGACTCTGGTTACTACTCCAGGACAACCAGCTAAGGAAATCAGAGATCCCATCGCCTCCATTAATCCCTTGCAGACAACTCAGGGAAACATAAACGCAGGGTGGATTTTAAATGAAGAATTGAGACCTATAAGGATGGAAGAGCTCCCTCCAAATGAGTTCTTTTTCAATAAGAAGAGAAAGGTTGTAGTAAAAAGAGAATTCTATTAGGAAGAGGGATCAACAGCCAAGAAGTTCAAGGTGTTGACCGATGGGAAAGACAAGAAGAAAGAAGAGTTTGCGATAGAAATAGCAGGGACATTAGGGGCGTATGCTACAACAAACCAATTTTCAGTCGGGGTTTTGAAAAATCAACTGAAGCGAAAAAATCGCCTCTTCAAAACCTTAGAAGCTAAACAAGACATAGCAGAAGAGGCTGCCAAGGACCAGGCAAGTGCAGGAATAGAACAAGCAAGGCTAGCTGATAAAAAGGAGATAGAGATTCTTAAAACTAAGCTCGAACAAGCAGAGCTGGTAGCTCAAACCGGTCAGATACAAGTGGGCCAGCAGAAAGACTTGATTGAGCAGCTACAGGCTAGAGTGGAAATCGCTGAAAGTAAAGTTATAAATATCGGGATGTTCCAGTCCCAGGCGATGGAAATTTGGAGCAGAATTTCTGCAGCCCAACGAAGTTTACTCGCCAAGGTAGAGATAATTCGGGACAACTGCTTACTCGTTGATCAAGTATTGGAAAATTTATCTGCCAGAGAAAGAGAAGTTGGAGCAGCTCGGGTCGCATTTCAAGAGGCTATAATAGCTACAAACAACAGGGAATCAGGAAGTACTCCCAGGTTTTCCATTTCGGAGCAGACCAGAGGAAATATTTTATTGAAAGAATGGGAGCACAGTATATCAGAAGGTAAACTGCAAGCCAAGAAGGTAATGAAATCCATTGAAGAGGCTTTTGGTCCTATAGATGGTAATCTGTTAGGTATTGATAGAGAAGGAAATGTTGAGACATTGAGTCAAATGAATATAGCAAAAATCTTGCTTGATATAAATGAAAAAGAAGAAAGAGTTTCGGCCGAAATCTCACAAGTAGCTATGGTCGACATAGTTCAAATGAATAAATGCATGATTAAACCAAGTGTACAATTGTGTGCTATCGACATCCTAGACTGACAGATGGAAGAAAGGTTGTCGCAATTACCCCGAGATTGTTACTCTTTTGAGGCCAATTGTCAAGCAGAACCATCAAGGTTGATATCTCGGCTAGTGGAAAGATGTGTCACTTGTACCAAGCATGCGAGAGGGCAAGATTCTGGTACCAAATAAAGGCAGAGATAAAGAAATGAAACGATTGATCTCCTTCTTGTTGTAACTAAAAATCCTGGAACGATTGAGATTCCATCATATGTAAATCTATATAAATGTACAATAGAAGGAAGGAACAAAGGCTGGACCTTTTTGGGTCGATTGTAATAGAGGTTTTCTATCTTGAGAGTTAATATAAAGCAAATCCGAAGATTCTAAATTCCGTCACGACTGTGTTATGAGTTTGTTTCCTTGTATCTCATATTTCATTTCATTTCATATATGTATCTGATGAATGCTTCGCTATAATTTAGTACAACCTCTACTATAGTGAATGAATTCTAGTTTTCTATATTGTTTACTATTTTTCCTCTGTACCAGCTATCAGCAGGTATAAGACCAGTCAACACTCTAGATTTCTATATATATATTTTATGCTTCATCGGGTTATTTCCTCATCTTTTTCTTCTTCTGTTTATAAGTGAGATTCTCCCTTGATAGGAGCCTTACATGATAGATAGTTCAATGTTTTCCCCCACATCATACATCTCTATTTAAAATATAACTCAGTTACGGGAAAGGGCCTTTGGTTTGCACCCTACTTTCACTACTGGAACTATAAACTCTCCTTTATACGACCGAAATTGAGACAGCACCTAAATTTTCCCTGAGATTTTCTTATCATTTTGTTCCTCTATGATTGTCCATGTAACAAGACAACCTAATATTGAACTCAGACTATCATATCAAACACATATTGTCTTAAATATTTTTGATATTATTCTTAAAACAACCACTACCCGGGTTAAACTCCAACGTTCATGGGCAGCGATTGAATGGGATATAAACATCCAGGAACAGTTGGAAGCTAGACAACGTCAACCCAAAAATCATCCCTAGCTTCAATTGTCGAAGGTTGAAATTTCTTCCTTCTTTACCCCTTAATCACTTTCGGATGCCTAGACACTGTACTTCCAAGCCTTAAGTACAGACTCAGAGATGCAGAACTTAAATATGATATAATACAAAAACAAGTGTACGCCATGGTAAAAGCACTGAAGGCATTTAGAACATATGTATTACACTCCAAGATCATTGCATACGTACCGACCAGTTTTGTGAAAGATATTTTGGTACAACCAGATAGTGATGGGAAAAGAGGACGATGGCTGGCCAAGATTCAAGAATTTGACCTGGAAATCAAACCTACTAAATTGATAAAAGGACAAGGACTGGCCAAACTTTTAGCTGAATCAAATCTCAAAGCTCTGGATATAAACTGCCTACAGGGATATCAGGAAAACATGAACATAAACGAGCTTGATGAACCAACAAGCGCAATTAATATTGAGGAGAAGTTTGTATCATCAGAATGGTACAGAAACATAGTATCCTACCTGCTGACTCTAAAATGTCCGAGTGAACTATCGTCGAAAATCAATTATATTAGAAAGACCCGCTCGGTTTCTTGTTAGTCTTCTTAGTCGAATCGGAAACAGAAAGGGTTATAAGTGAATTTCATGAAGGAGTTTGTGGAGGACATCACGCTTGGAGGGCCACATCTTACAAAATTCTGAGTGTTGGGTATTACTGGCCAAAACTCTTTTCAGACGTTAACGCCAAGGTTCGAGCCTGTAACCCTTGTCATCTATTTGCAGGTAAACAGAAACTCTCGGTGCTACCTTTAGTTCCGGTCAAAACTGAGGCCCCTTTTCAACAATGGGGGCTAGATTTTATAGGAGAGATGAATCTACATTCTAGCGCCCAACACAAGTGGATCTTAACTACCACAGACTACTTTACTAAATGGGTGGAAGTTATTCCAACTAAAAGGGAAACTGACTCGGTGGTAATAGATTTCTTAGAAGACAATATCCTGTCAAGATTTGGCTGCCCCCGAAAGACAGTCACGAATAATGCCCAAGCTTTCAAATCTATGGCTATGATCATCTTATGCCAAAAGTATAATATCGTCCTTGGCCACTCTACAACGTACTACCCCCAAGGAAATGGACTGGACGAGTCGTCTAACAAGAGCCTGATCAATATAATTAGGAAAGTGTTGGATGAAAACAAAAAGTCTTGGCATGTACATTTAAAGTATGCTTTGTGGGCGAATCGCATAGGCACTAAAAAGTCTATCGGCATGTCTCCTTTTCAGATGGTATATGGGACAGATGTGGTGTTACCTATAAATTTAGCACTCCCCGTGATGAAATTGTGGCAAGATCAGAAAGAAGAACCTAATCATGTCACCAGGAGGATAAACTAGCTAATCGAGGTTCAACAACATAGGGTCGAAGTAGATGAAAGGATGCAGAAGTATCAGGACAACATGAAGGAATTATTCAACCGTAGGGCAAAGGACAGAGATTTCCTCCCAGGTGATTTAGTACTAAGGTGGGATGCAAGGAGGGAAGAAACAGTGAAACATGGTAAATTCGATCACCTCTGGTATGGGCCATTCAGAGTCTCATCTCTCGAAGGAAAAAATTATTTCCTACTGGAAAATTTAGACAGTGAAATCCTCAACGCCCCTGTCAATGGGCGTTATCTGAAGCATTATATGGCATAAACAGTCGCCAAAAAAAAAAAAAAAAAAGTTGATGATGTGTATATTTATATATAAGATTTTACATATATGTATATTTTTCATTTACGCACTGTTATTCTGATTTTCTTTTTCTTTTGTGAATTTTCAACACCTTTCAGATAGCCTCGATAACCTCTGTATTTTCCTTTTACATGATTCCATCTGCAAACAAAACAAGCAGGAGAAGTAAACAGAAAGTTGGGTGTCAGAAATAAATTGGCTTAAACAAGTGATACCAAAGATCTTTTCATATTTTGCAAATAAAATGAAATGGTAAGGTAAAGGTGAGATTTCCTAAAAGACTTGCTCTGAAGGGATATCAAAGAAAACCGAGATAACCTCATTCAGACAGCAACATCGTCTGAACTAATATATAACAGAACATTTCCATGGTTAATCATTTACGAAAGAATAAGACGAAATAAACAAGTCACTCAAATTAAAGCAGTCAGTCAAAGTAGAGCACCCCCGAAAAGGATTTTCAAGAGTCAGTTTTGATTTTTGACCTCTGTTTTTCAGCCCATAAATCTTTATCTGTCACTCTTTTCTGTTTTCGGGTTTACCCTTTAAAAAGTCAACATCTTTATGTTTTCGCAAACGTAGGGAGAAGAGATTACGTTTCAACCTCGAGACCTTCAAAGCAGATTGTGGAAAGAAAGTGGGTCTTCACAACTCCTCGGTTCCTTGCTAAACAAAGTGATGCTTAAAGTGATCCTGACTTTCCTAGGTTTTTCAACAGTTTCGGAGGATTGAGGCTTGCTCAAATAGAACACCCCCAAATATTTAGTTTTCCCTTTCTCCCTGTGAACGAAGGTGTTGTGAAAGTTAAGGGAAGGTTGGTACCGAGTAATCAAAGTAAGTTGATAGACCTATAATGCAAAATATTACACAGATATCAGCCCTGATACAAATTGATTGCCCCCATCTTCGCGATCTAAAAAAGCAAATTATAAGACAGATGGTGAAAGGAAATTCAGAAATGATTGCCCTTGTCTCAGCATTTAAATGCATAAATATATTCTGAAGTGGTGAAAGTAAATTCGGTAAAAACGGCCAGATAACTTCACCGGGGTACTGAACGGGCAAAATGGCAGTGAAGCAATGTCTGAGATATCTGTAAGGCTGTTATACATGAATATCACTCTACTCTGGTAACCAATTATTTTCAAAACCTGATCTACATCCCAAGTTCAGACAGGGCTTCCTGATTAAAAACATATAATTTTCTTCTTTTGATGCAAGCTGATAGCCACAAGATCGGTTGGTTCACCTAGGATTGTTTTGGTTGTCTCAAGGCAGACCTGAATTCAGTAACGGGAAGGAGAAAGTCGTGAAAGGGACTACAGCTAAGTTTAAAAGTATCTGAGTTTTGAAAATCTTTTCAAAGGTAAAAAACGAAATCCCTTTCCCCTTCGGTAGCCTGTCCTCAGGAACTTTTTCGCTGGATTAAAGCCATTGACTCCATTTACCCAATATCGGCACGTGGTCTACTATTCTTCCCGTCTTACAGGAAAATGGGATCCCTAGCTGGAGCCTATGTTGGAGCCGCCTTTGTTTTTTAGCCCGTTTTGAATTTTATTTCTTAATGCTCGAAATCAAAAGTTGGTTTCCATATTTTCCTTTATTTTTTTCAAAATCTCGGAAGTCTCATCATGCGAGCAGCGACGGTTATCATACTCTAAAAGCGAGTTATACTTTTCGTTCAAATGATTTTTCCCCTTTCTTACCTCAGGATTTCGCATGTCGGGTGTTATAGATCACATAGTTCACAATTCCCGAAGAGCGAAACGGTGAAATAACCTTAAAGTTTTACCCATGTCAGTAGCAAGAGTAAAGATTTTCTAAACTACAGTTAAGCACCGTCGGGATTTCGTGTCTCGACATTTACTAACTCCAAAAGTCTTACCGTCGTAATCCCGATAGTTGAAACCACGAGACTCTTGTTTCAAGTAACCTAGGTTAGTGTTAAAGGTAAAAAGTTCAACCGTGGTTAAACTTAGTCGGAAATTCGCAACTCGACATGTTTTCCCTCAAAGGCTACACCTACAAAGCCCCAAGTCGCAAAGTCACGATAAAGATAGAAATGTAATTAATTAAATACTTAATCCGGTTTTATCCCCCAATTTAATTAAGTCGGATCATCGCAATTTCGCAACTCGACATACCAACCTCCTGGAAGCTATACCTTAGAATCTTTGAGTCGCGAAGTCGTGATCTCGCAATTTCGCAACTCGGCATACGAACATACCGGAAGCTATACCTTCGAAGATGGAGTCGCGAAGTCACGATATAAATAACCACGATATTTGTCTTCTTTTTTTTAAAACATGATTAATTAAACACTTAATCCCAGTTACATTTTTATTTAACCAAAGCTAATTATCGCAATCTCGGGTTTTAGAGGTTGGAACCGTTAGAGTGAAAACTCTAGATGTAACGAGTACCGAAAGATTAATTAACGTTGATAAAATATGATTAATTGAGCTAAGCCAGTATTTTCCATTATTTGATGCATACACAGTCTACGAGGCAATCTTAATTTTTTTTTTCGCCAACTTACGTTTCGAACTGTCAAAATTTATGGCATTAATTAGAAACAAGGCGAATCGACAAGTAAGGATTGGGTTTTTATTGCTAAATTATATTTAAGAATGATTTGACCGTTTTGTTCCTAAAAAGTACCGAGTTTTAAATGGTCGAATGTATAGATCTGTTATTTGTTATCGCAAATTCATTTCTACATTACACAGAGCAAACTTTCTCAACGAACTAATTTATGTATGTATACATATTTTTATCACAGAAGAGCTAAAGCAGGATCCCCCACCATGGCACCGCGAAAAGCATCTAAATCCAACGTTGAGGTTTCGGGACAAGGTTCAGACAACGTCTCTGATACTTCACCTCGAAGTGTCAACTCCGTCAAGACCTGGTCGTTTGTTTCTGAGGTTCTGCAGTCCAAATTGGTAGATTATTCGGATGATTCCAATGACAATGAAAAAGACGACCTGACCACCAAATATAAGATCTTCGTCCAAGCTGGAATGCATAAAGTAGCAGCCAGGCCACGACTGCTCCCTTACTATGATATGGTCCAGTGGGCATTAGACCATGTGGATATACCAACCAGAACCATCATCAACGAGCAGAAGGTCACTATTGGCACTTTCAGACCCGAACAACTTCAGGTTATGTACAAGTTGCCAACCGTGTCACACTTTACATACAATGCCGAATTCTTGGAGAATTTCAAACAGAAGGAATATGTGCAATATGACAAGACTATGTCCAGTTTAATCAAAGATTGGGTCTCACACACTGTGAAGTTCAGGGCGGACAGTAACGGTATATATTCAATAGCTTCTCTGTAACCATAGTTCAAATATGTAGCTATGATGACCTACAGATTATACAGGAGAGAGGACACCACACATTTTTTCCTTCAGTGGGTGCCTCTAATACATTCAGTCGTCGAAGGATGTTCCTTCTACTGGGCTAAAATACTGTCTGATAGCTTGACCAGTCGAGTTACAAAGTATCGAGCGCAGAGGGAAAGCGAAAAGATTGCTTCATTCTTTATGTCTGCGTACATCATGGACGTCGTGTGTTTTCTAACGCCTTTTCCCTTAATGAGATGGAGTTGGACTCCATCAGAGGTCGAGCCCATCCACGTCTACCATTCGAAACTGTGGGAAAACAAAGCAACAGATTTTGTGTATGAAATATTTAAATGGGTAATGGTACCGCTGCATGTCACTATTTTCAGCCACCCGCCACCTAGGATCTCAGAGAGTATAGCGATGAATCTGAGAAATATAGTCGACTGGTATGTAGAAGAAGAATTCTCATATCTCAGGGTTTTCGGGGCTTTTGTTCCCCCACATGCATTAACAGTATTCATACCCGATAAGCTGGCTTGCCGTGAGGTTGCTAGGCAAACCGTAATCGGTGGCATAAGCAAGGAGCTTAAGGGATATTCAAAAAAGGTATGGCCACCTTTTCCTATTCATTTAAATTCATATTCTTTGTTAGATTTCGGGCATGCTAAAGCTGAGGCAGCAACCCTAGAAGACCTAAAATTGGTTCATGTTGAATTCAAGAAGCATGATCCGCAAAGGGTCGTAAGTAATCACTTGGCCAGTTGCGGACTTAAAAGATTCGAACACGAAAATTCGCCCTCGGATGACATTTTCCGAGGTGCAAGATCTTATGCCGAGATTTTGGCTCGGATACAAACCCTGGCACCCGAAGAGAGGGTCGATGTTCTAAAATTCCAAGAACATCGACGCAGTTGTCTTCCCTCAATATTGCGGGGTGAGAATCCAAGTACAGCAGAGGTGCAACAAAAAGAAGCCGAAGGCTCCAAAGATGCGGCACCCAGCCAAGAAAAACACCAGGATGGGGAAGAGCAAACTAAGAGTCTGAAACCAGAGATAAAGACTCCCGAGCCGCCGAAAAAGAAAACTCCAGTTACTACTCCAGGATAGCTAGCTAAGAAAATCAGAGATCCCATCGCCTCCATTACTCCCTTGCAGTCAACTCAGGGAAACATAGACGCGGGGTGGATTTTAAATGAAGAATTGAGACCTATAAGGATGGAAGAGCTCCCTCCAAATGAGTTCTTTTTCGATAATAAGAGAAAGGTTGTAGTAAAAAGAGAATTCTATTAGGAAGAGGGATCAACAACCAAGAAGTTCAAGGTGTTAATCGATGGGAAAGACAAGAAGAAAGAAGAGTTTGCGACAAAAATAGGCGGGACATTAGGGGTGTATGCTACAGCAAACCAATTTTCAGTTGGGGTTTTGAAAAATCAGCTAAAGCGAAAAAATCGTCTCATCAAAACCTTAGAAGCTAAACAAGCCACAACAGAGGAGGCCTCCAAGGACTAGGCAAGCACAGGAATAGAACAAGCAAGGTTGGTCGATAAAAAGGAGATAGAGATGCTCAAAACTAAGCTCGAACAAGCAGAGCTGGTAGCTCAGACCGGTCAAATACAAGTGGGCTAGCAGAAAGACTTGATTGAGCAGCTATAGGCTAGAGTGGAAATCACCGAAAGTAAAGTTATAAATATTGGGATGTTCCAATCCCAGGCGATGGAAATTCGGAGCAGAGTTTCTGCAGCCCAACGAAGTTTACTCGCCAAGGTAGAGATAATTTGGGACAACTGCTTACTCGTTGATCAAGTATTGGAAAATTTATCTACCAGAGAAAGAGAAGCTGGAGCAGCTTGGGTCGCATTTCAAGACCCTGTAATATCTACAAACAACAGGGAATCAGAAAGTACTCCCAGGTTTTCCATTTCAGAGCAGACCAGAAGAAATATTTTATTGAAAGAATGGGAGCACAGTATATCAGAAGGTAAACTGCAAGCCAAGAAGGTAATGAAATCCGTTGAAGAGGATTTTGGTTCTATAGATGGTAATCTGTTAGGTATCGATAGCAAAGGCAATGTTGAGACATTGAGTCAAATGAATATAGCGAAAATCTTTCTTGATATAAATGAAAAAGAAGAAAGAGATTTAGCTGAAATCTCACAAGTAGCTATGGTCGACATAGTTCAAATAGATAAATGCATGATTAAACCAAGTGTACAATTATGCGCTATCGATATCCTAGATCGACAGATGGAAGAAAGGTTTCCGCAATTAGCCCGAGATTGTTACTCTTTTGAGGCCATTGTCAAGCGGAACCGTCAAGGTTGATATCTCGGCTGGTGGAAAGATGTGTCACTTGTACCGAGCATGCGAGAGAGCAAGCTTCTGGTACCAAATAAAGGCAGAGATAAAGAAATGAAACGATTGATCTCCTTCTTGTTGTAACTGAAAATCCTAGAACGATTGAGATTCCATCATATGTAAATCTATATAAATGTACAATAGAAGGAAGGAACAAAGGTTGGACCTTTTTGGGTCGATTGTAATAGAGGTTTTCTATCTTGAGAGTTAATATAAAGCAAATCCGAAGATTCTCAATTCCGTCACGACTGTGTTATGAGTTTGTTTCCTTGTATCTCATATTTCATTTCATTTCATATATGTATCTGATGAATGCTTCGCTATAATTTAGTACAACCTCTACTATAGTGAATGAATTCTAGTTTTCTATATTGTTTACTATTTTTCCTCTGTACCAGCTATTAGCAGGTATAAGACCAGTCAACACTCTAGATTTCTATATATATATATATATATATTATGCTTCATCAGGTTATTTCCTCATCTTTATCTTCTTCTGTTTATAAGTGAGATTCTCCCTTGATAGGAGCCTTACATGATAGACAACTTAATGTTTTTCCCCACCTCATACATCTCTATTTAAAATATAACTCAGTTACGGGAAAGGGCCTTTGGTTTGCACCCTATTTTCACTACTGGAACTGTAAACTCTCCTTTATACGACCGAAATTGAGACAGCACCTAAATTTTCCCTGAGATTTTCTTATCATTTTGTTCCTCTATGACTGTCCCTGTAACAAGACAGCCTAATATCGAACCCAGACTATCAGATCAAACACATATTGCCTTAAATATTTTTGATACTATTCTTAAAACAACCACTACCCGGGTTGAACTTGAACGTTCATGGGTAGCAATTGAACGTGATATAAACATCCAGGAACAGTTGGAAGCTAGACAACGTCAACCCAGAAATCATCCCTAGCTTCAATGGCCGAAGGTTGACATTTCTTCCTTCTTTACCCCTTACTCACTTTCGGATGCCTAGACACTGTACTTCCAAGCCTTAAGTACAGACTCTGGAACAACATCTACTACAAAATAAAATGTGATTGGCATGATCTTAACGTTGAAATTAGATTTCACTCAAATATGAAAAAATGATCTTTACAATTTGAAAGGATTTTACTTCCTCTTTAAGCGAGCGCACACACAGACAACCATATTCTAAGCAAGCCTTTCATTTCCTACCACCCATCATCCTTTGCATTATGTATTCATTCAAGATCACAAATTCGACCTTTTCTTCAACAACACTCACCTCAAAACACATTCCCTTGCCTAGCATGTAAAAGCTCCAATCTCCTTCTTAAATGTTAAAATGCTCCAAATCATTGGATCGATCATACATCGTAGAATCACCTTTAATTAATGCAATTGCTCCACTATATACAACTAGAAACAAAAATTGTGACCACATCCCCTTTTTCCATATCAAGTCTCCCTTTTTTCCAATTGCAACAGTTTTCTTGTGGTCACTAAAAGATTAGGGTTTACAAGCATATATTAAGCTACCAACGTAGGTCACGGATCAATGACCTACACAATTCCATCTAATGAAAAAGAATATGAAACATGTTGTCTTGACTTACTGTCCAAATAAGTATAAGTGGATGACTAAGATAAAAGGCCTTGACCTTACATAACTAGCAAAAAGTTATGCATCCCCTCTATGTAACATCCAAGCCAGTGTAATCAAATAATCAAGATGAAGAACCTTAAATCCTGTTTAATTGGGATTTGAGTGAAAAACCTAACCTATGACAAAGAATTCAAGATGGTCTATCCAACAAACAACATTACAACACACATCACCTCTATCCATTGTCTAAGAAAACACAAGCATATGACAAATATTATGGGGTTTTAGCCTTACATAATTATTAAAGTGATAAGTATTAATGATATCCACCATCAAAGGAAAATGAATATCTATACTAAACAACATTATTTTTTACACCATCACAGGAAAATGAATATCTATACTAAACAACATTATTTTTTACGTCATTGTAATGTTATCTCTCTGTGGGATAATGGATCAACATTACAACACACACCACCTATATCCATTGTCTAAAAAAACACATGACACCATCAAAGGAAAATGAATATCTATATTAAACAACATTACTTTTTACATCGGTGTAATATTATCTCTGTGGGATAATGTAATGTTATCTCTCCGTGGGATAATGGATCAACATTACAACACACATCACCTATATCCATTGTCTAAGAAAACACATGACACCATCAAAGAAAAATAAATATCTATACTAAACAACATTACTTTTTACATCATTATAATGTTATCTCTCTATGGGATAATGTATCAACATTACAACACACATCACCTATATCCATTGTCTAAGAAAAAACATGACAAATATTATGGGGTTTTAGCCTTACATAATTATTACGGAAATAAGTGTTAATGATATCCACCATCAAAGGAAAATGAATATCTATACTAAACAACATTATTTTTTTACATTATTGTGTTATCTCTTCTTGGGATAATGGATAAAAGACTATTAATGATAATTATTCACTATTCTTTTTATAAAAATAATATATTTATGTAATAAAATTCCCATTTTTAGACACATCATATGTTATTCACCTTAAACTCAAAATTGGGCATATATATATATATATATATAATCCTAGATTCAAACAAAATAGGGCATATATAGTCTACCCTTTCCACTATGATGCCATTAATATAAACCATTGAGACATTATCACCCTAATTAGAACACAAAATCATACTAGAACATACACCTAAAACAAACAATAGGCACATTTCATAACTTTAATCAAAGGAGAGGTGGTATAAAATTATGCATCTAGGTGGGTCTCTTTGAACTTATCAGGCCACATTCATCTTGTAAACAAGGGACTACTACTTTGCAAGGAAGTATATCAAGTACTCCAAAGCTATGATATATTGATTTTTTAAAGAGCTATATCTCTTATTTCTCTTCTTCAGAGACCTTGTATAGAAAAACCGACTTCTCTAGCACAACATTATATTTTTCTTCATACTTTCATTGTCTTGGAAATTTTATTTTGTCTTTGTCTTTGAGACATTGACCAAACTCACACATTAATAAGAAAGTTTTTCCTTTGTAACTCTTAATATCTTTGGATTGATAATTTTCTCTTAGGTGGACTACTACTACATAGAGGAGCTACCAAGATATCCAGTCGAACCATATAGGCCCTAAACCATTTCTTGGTGTTGAATGGATTATGTTAGGATCCAATCCTAACCCCTCTTCGTGGTTCATTACTTAGTAGGATATGTTTTCTATGTAATAAAGGTCGACTTTAGTTAATAAGGCCTAATAAATAAAGGAGAATAAGTCAATGTAAGAAGACCTAATAGAAGCTTCCACTTCTAGAAAGATCTTCCTCTAGAAGTTTCCTTAGAAGGTAGAATTAGTATTAATAAGAGTAGGAGGTATTGGATATTTTTGTCTTGGAGATTATTGTAATAGAGCTATGCTCTTCTGGGGTTTCCCCCCTCGAAGAGGCAAGTGAACATTGCTATCTTTAATAAAGGTGTTCTTTCTGGTGTTATTCTTGTATTGTTCTAGCTATAATCTTGTTGTTCCATTATTGCTTTCTAATTATTTATGTTCTGCATATTATTATTCATTTGGTATATTTGAAGTGGTATCAAAGCTCCTTCCTGTGTAGAACTTGTGGGGTAAATTTTTTCAGGGTAGAGAGATGTCTTTAAGCTATAGATATCTGTCGTTTCGCACACAAACCTACGATCGGGGACTCATACACGTAGGAACTACAAGTGGTACTTAAGCGCACATTGTTGGCCACCCTTGTAACAATTATTGGTACCCCTTCGAGTGGTAGTGCATCAGAAAACACCTATATACGAATCGACCTAGATATCCTACATCCCTCCGTAGATAAACTGATCGGCTACTTGACTGCTATAGTGTGATCGAGAACATCACTCGAGAAGATACTCTCTAGTACTTGGGCATTTGGGTAATACGGCTAAGGGTACAATTTAGACTTCTTAGTTGGTGCCCTGAGATATTGGGCCAAGCACTACTATTGGACCCCACACGTATATCAGAGAGCTATAGCACAAGGAAAACCCTTGATTGTAGATATCTTGCAAAACCTAACCCTTGGGGAAGAAACAAGAGATCTACTACATTGCAACTTGGCACCATGCCAAATTTTTCGCTACAAAAACCCTCCTTGTCGACATTTATTATTATTATTAATTTGGGAATTCCAACGCTGCAAAAGTATTCAGATCGGAGTATAGCTCCGCGGGAGTGAAAAAAAATTATGGGGCCAAGTTGCACCCTTATTTGAGACTTCGTCCATTGGATTCCTCTCTTCATTCTGATCGCAGTGGTACCCTTCATTTTTCAGTATTTTTTTTTCTCTGCGGACCCAACCCTTTCTAGGACACCCTTATTTGATACCTATCCCATTGGATTCCTCTCTTTGTCTTGATCACCCATGTACCTATCATTTTTAGGCCCATATGTTTTTCCCGACACCTCATCTTCTACTTAAGCCTCCACCATTCCTATCACTCTCTCTCAGTCCCACGAAACCTTGGAGGACAAGGTGTCCAACCTAGAAAAGAAAATGGTCTCCATGCACACCAACTGCCAAATAACCCTTGACAAGAAATACCACGCTCTGGAGAAACTCCTTAAGGATAAGAATGTTAAGCCCTATCCCGAGAACCCTCAGTCTTCCCATTATGAGCATACTCACTCGTCCCACTTCCCTTGAGGTTCTCCACGCTCTTGGAATAAGGTGCCCAAAGTTGAAATGCATAAATTTGATGGTTCCAACCTTGCCACGTGGGTTTCTCAAATGGAACAATACTTCTCCCTTCATGATATTCGGGATGATGAGACCAAACTCCATGTAGGCATTTTGTACTTGAATCAAGAAAGTTGGTAGTGGTAGCAGTGGCATGACAAATGTTATCCAGGACTACCCACTAGGAACATGTTCACTAAAGCAATTTGTGTTCGTTTTGATAGGGAATCACATTTTTTGGGAAAGCTCACTAAGTTGTGCCAAACTAGATCAGTCACAGACTTCATCCTAACATTTGAACAGTTGGCTATCTGAACCGAGGGCTTATCTGATGAATTTTACCTTGAATGTTTTATCAGTGGCTTAAAGGAAGCCATCAGGGCTCATGTGAGCATGCATCATCCTACTACCTAGTTGCAGGCATGCCAATTAGCACTTAAAGCAAAGACCATCCTTCAAGCTCCACTCCTGAAGGCTACATTCTGCAACTGTCCTCGCCCCGGGGTTCACCCAGCTCTAACACAAATCTTGAAGGTCCAAAAGGTATCTCTAGAAGAAATAATGAAGCGTCACAAGCAAGGACTTTTATATTACTTTGATGAAAATTATTCACTGGGACATAAATGTAGGGAATAAAATTTCTTCCAGATTGATGTATGAACTTCCTCTTCCTATGAATACATACCATCATATGAGGCTCTTGAACCAGAGGATTCTCAACCAAGTGTTCATGTTGAAGATTTTGTTTCCTCCCCTGTGGAACCAGAGGAACCTGTCATATCTCTTCATTCCCTCTCGCGTATTTCAGCCCCACAAGCATTGAAGATCAAGGGCTACATCAAACATAGGCTGGTTGTGTTTTTGATTGATAATGGTAGCACCCATAATTTTATTCATTGTGGGCTTATTGAGGAGATCCATTGCTTTGTCTTCCCTATTTCTAATATTCAAATTCTCATTTCTAATGGTTGTACGATGAAGTGTGGGGGCCGTTATGAGATTGTCAAACTCCAAAGGGTGATTATCATCTGAAAACTCACATGTTCTTTATTTCCATGGGAGGTTGTGATATAGTTTTGGGTGTGGAATGGCTTCACACCTTGGGACCAATCAAAATGGATTATCAGGAGTTATATATGAGATTCACCCAAGAGGCTCACACCTATACCCTCCGAGGTCTCCAAGTGGGATCTCCTAAAATCATCAGCTCTCACGGGATGGAAAAAATGGTGAAGGCCACCATGGTGTGATTTCTCAATTGCATGACATACAGGTCATCGATCAAGCCTCTCCTATAGTCCCTCCTAGCCTGCAACTAATCTTGGACAAGTACCCCAAGGTCTTTGAAGTTCCAATAGACTTACCTCCTTCCAAGGGTGAGCATGATCATAGCATCCCTCTCTTGTCGGGTAGTGAACTCTCCGATGTACATCCCTACATATATTCGTTTGCTCAAAAAAATGAAATAAAAAAGATGCTACAAGAATTATTGAAGGTGGGGGTAATTCTCCCTAGTACCAACCCATATTCTTCTACTGTGGTGATGGTCTTGAAGAAAGAAGGTACTTGGCGCATGTGTATCAATTTTTATGCCTTGAATAAATTGACCATCAAAGATAAGTTTCCCATTCCTGTCATTAATGATATATTGGATGAACTCCAAGGTGCTTGTGTCTTCACCAAATTAGACCTTCGCTTCGGATATCACCAGATCCGGATGAAGGAGGCAGATATTCTGAAGATTGCTTTTCGAACTCATGAAGGACATTATGAATTATTGGTCATGCATTTTGGCCTTTGCAATGCCCCATCCACCTTCCAAAGTCTCATGAATAAAATATTCAAACCTTAACTTCAACACTTTGTCCTAGTTTTCTTTGATGACATCCTCATCTACAGTCGCAATTGGGATAGCCACCTTCTGCATGTGGACAAAGTCCTTCATTTGTTGTTGGACAACCAGTTATTCGTGTAATGTCCTCATTGGCCTAGGAGTCATAAGTAGTGGTTTCACTAGCATAAGATGGTTCTCGTAGGCTAAGTTGGAAAAGTTACTTAGGGAACACAACTTTTTCCTAGGAAATAACTTTATAAAGTGAAAAAGGGAAAAAGGAGGACATGGGTCTTAGATGTCATGTCCCCATTTTTGGATTCCCTTATTATGCAGTTAAAGTCACTTCAGGACGTTTGAGTCAACAAAGTCTAACCTGAAAGTGAAATTAAGGAGGGAAAAGAAGAAATAAGGGTGAATACATGGCTAAACGAGTAATTAAGCCAAAAAGCATAGGAAAAGTCACTTAAGGCAAAGTGAACGAAGAAATAGAAGAAAAAGGGGTTTTCGAGTGACTTAATTAATTAATCATTTAAAACTTAGGAATAAGTCACCAAGCTTAATTTATGTCAACGACAAATTAGATTGGGGAAGGTATAAGAAGAGGAATTCGACCTAATTCCTCATTATGTTATGATTTTGAGTTGAGAACAGGTTCCAAAAGAGGAAATCGGCCTCTTAGTTGTTTTGTGGATTTATGGAGGAAACCACCACCCATATCGATCTCAATGTTGGAAGAAACACCCTAGCCTATCGAAGATACCATCCAGGTATTTCACCATACCAGATCAGGAGTATTCAGACCAAGTTCAGTGAGTGTGCATTGCATCCAGTGAGGGTGCAGGGGTTTGAGAGACAATTTTGTGTAGCTGGTCAAGCTCAGGTCAGATCGAGCCGGATCCTTCCGACCCATTTGAGAGGGACACATGGTGCTTAATTTGAGATATCATTTGTCTTATTCCTATGAAGGAATCCACCAGGACGCACCAGTTTTTCATTTAGGGTGTAGCTTCCAAAGAAGCACATTCAGGGATCCAGAGAGTTCATCGATCCAGAAATGGAGAAACCTTTTCGACCCAGTACAAAGCATAGAAAGGTACTCAGTTAGAGCCATACATTGCCAGATTCCAACGGTGGAATCACTGGGATGCATCAGTTGTTCAAGAGAGGGGCGCAAACCCTCAAGGAGTCCCCTCCGGGGTCAAGTTTAATCAGTAGTGGACCGATATTCAGTCTGACATTTACCAAGAGGATCTATGAGGGTAAGACTCATCTTTTGGGACAGTTTCTAGGTAGATCAGACGATCATTGCCAGCATGCAAACCTTTCAGACAATTTCAGCAGTTGTCGTGAGTATCTCAGATTGCATACAGTCGATCTGTGCATGCATGTTGTGATTCTTCCCAATCTTCTGTATACAAGTATTTCTTATTGTTTTGTGTTGTATTCCAGTGAAGATAAACTCTTATGACATCTAGATGATTACTCTTTCCTATATTTCCTACATGCACATTGCATTTCCGAATATTATTTATAATACATGATATTGAGTTGTGTTGGTTCCTTTATTTTGTATGCATCATATATTTTGCTCAAACACTTAATTATATGACACACGCATACGAAAATAACCAAGCACGTTAAACAAATAACCAAAACGAATCCAAAAATCCCCAGAGTATCAGATTTGTGAGCCGAAACAACAGTTTCAACAGAGTTTATTTAGATCCATTGGATCAGGGATATTTTAGTGGTATCAGAGCTAGTTTTCCTGCAAGCCTATGGGGAAATTAGTGAGGAGTTATTTTAGATTGTTCCCACTAAAATTCAGCAGTGATAACTTGCACTTATACCTTCAAATGCAGTAGTGGAGAGAAAATTTCAGATCAGATATGGAGGATAGCGTGAGGAATATTTGTAACATTCTTGCACAGGGGAAACAATAGTTCAAGAAGGCTATGACAATCCTTCAAAACAATGCAGGTATCAATGGAGCTAATGGTTCAAAGGGGAAACAAACAAAACATAAAAGACATGATGAGGAGTTTACAGATTGTTTGAGGGAGTATCAGGAGCTTGGTCCGACATTTCATGCAAACATGTCATTCAAGGATTTTTGTACCATCAAACATCCTGAGTGGTATGAACCCCAACTATCAATGGACAAGAAGGTGAAGGTGCCAAGGAAAAAGGTTGATGGTGCATATGGTGAAGAGACCCCATCAATTGATGTTGAAGATATCACATCATACCTTATTAGTGATGCTCATGATAATGAGGATGTGTGTGAGGAGTTGGTAGCCGATGAGATACCTTGTGAGGTTGACCTCATTTCTCAAGAGATGTGTATGAGATATGAGAGAGAGCTAGTTGGTATTGAGGAGGTTTTTTCACATGGGTCACCTACTGAGATGGATAGTATTTCTCAAGAGGTGTTTTTGAGTGATGTCGGGCAAAGAGGTACAACAGATGTTGGGGATTACTTTGATGAAGATTCAACAGTTAACCTTGGGAGCAGGAGTCACAAGGTAGCACTTCAACATGATGTGGATGTATGTTCGTGTGATTCACACCATTTCATAGGGAAACTAAAGGTTCGTGAGGATATGATTGTGGTAGCCATGAGACACCTCGACGACACACATATATTGGTGGTTGATTTTTGTTGGACGACCACTATGGTGCAGGACAACTTGGGAGGAGATCTTTCCTTTGTGGATTTCATTACACTCAAGGAGGCCATGGTAGTGACTAGATCTAACTACCTCCACCTTCTCGTAGATAGCTATTATCTTCTCGCAGTGAGTGGTGTGTACCAGGGTACGTTGGAGGGGAAAGAGCATGAGGTAGACAGACTTAGCTGTGAGTTGGTGAACACACATGACTTATTAGAGAGCACACAGATGGTTCTTCAAAAATCTGAGTTACGGGTAGAGCAGCTTCGGAAGGAGTTGAGTCAGGCATATCTTTCATCCATTTCAGTAGATATTCAGTCATATACATCAGCCTTCTCTCAGGAGGTTTTCAGTGACATTGTTGAATTTATGGAGGAGCCTCATGTGATGGGTGAGCATAAGGGGCATTCAAACTTACATGTGATTGTAGGGATATATGACACAAATATTTTTGAGGCTGCACAAGTGTTGCAGGAGCCACCACCTTTGGTGATCTCCTTTATCTCTCACGATGAGACAGTGGAGCATACACTCATGGATTGTGGAGACATGTACATTTCAGGTGAGGACACATCCATTTGGGATCCAAGGTTAGTTGACATCCATGATGAGGACACATCTATAAATGATCTAGGGTCAATTGCTATTCATGGATTGATTGACAGAGTGGTACATCCATGATACAAGACGGTACTGAAGGACATAGAAGTATGCAGTGGTATACATGGGCATGCAATGATGAGTAGTAGTATGTAGTGGCATGCAGGGGTGTATAGTGGAGCACATGGGGATGCATTGGAGTGTAGGGCAGAGGCATACTTTATGGAGCATGGATCTTCCAGTGGAGAGTGTTCAGCTCCGTTGCTACAGTACGTGGATTTTGGAGATCATATCATCAACAGTCGTAGTATCTGTGATGATGGAGAGAGTAGGGTTGACCATCAAGGTGAGGAGACACCTTTGGATGTGTATGATGGCATGGGATTAGCGTGGAGTTCGATTGACTACTCAAATATTCCATCGGTGTGCAAGGATGAGTTATTGGTCATACCCTTGGGATTGACCAATGTATGTGACATTTTCCATTCAGTCATACAGTCGTGGAGTCTTCGGCTACCATTCCTTGATGCTCTCATCAGGTACAACAAGACATGGGAGGATTATGTGAGGTAGTTGGATGAGCTCTGGGTCCTTATAGATATGACAAAGACTCTCCATTTCAGGCCTGTGGACAATGCACAGGTTGACCGAGGTAGATTAAGGGATGACATGATCTACTATAGAGATGGCCCATATTTAGTCTATGAGTCTACATTTAGGGAGTTGGTCATGAGGGTAACGTATGAAACATCTTGGGTAGGGAATTTCGAGAATTTGTATGAGTTTGAGGCACCACATGAGACAGGGCTATTTTTTAGTGGGGTGTCTAAACTCCAGGATTTGCTTGCATACATTGTGAGGAGTGAGGATGGTCGACTTCTCAATGTGGGTTGGCAGCAACAAGGCAGATTAGTAGGGACAAGGTTGATTCCTAGTATATGGTTTTCATCAGTTGGTGGCATACAGGGTTCAATATATCGGCTCAGTTGGATTCCAATAGTTATCAGTATGGCACAAAAACATTCATTGGGAATTGGAAGTGGTGGAATTCCAAATTGGATATGGGATCTAGGGATTCATTTGGTCGGTAGTTTGCTTCACTTCTTGATGGACCAAGTTCCAACAGCAAGCGGTCTACTTCATTCTTGTATTGTCATGAGAGGGATTGCTAGGATTCGTTCTATATGGCGAGACAAGTTCCCTATTTTGGTACCCAAGATCGTGTATGGTGGTGGATTTGCAGACTTTGATTCTGCAGGAACACCTTTACAGATTTTGCTTGTTGATAGCAGGCTGAATCTTTACATGGATTTTAGTACGGGGTTCTAATAGTGGGGAATCCACTATGTGTACAATGGGTAGAGAGTCATGGCTAGAGTAGTCCAACATCAACATGATGATCCATTTCTGAGATTAGCGTGGGACCCTGGGATTACATGGTTGGACATTGCATTGACTAATAGACATGAGTGGATCCTTGCAGAGGGAAATCATTCATATTTTTCATTGAGCTTCAGTTTTGAGGAGTCTGTTTCACTTTTTAGTGATTCGTTGAGGTCTTGTAGCTCCTCACTTTGGCAGTAGGATGTTCAGCTGGATGAGGCCATGTTTGGATTGGAGTGGTCATGGAAGTCAGGATCATTTTATATGTAGGTTGAGTGTTACTTTCAGAAGTTCTCTCATGATATGCATGAGAGTGTCTCCCTAGTAGAGAGACTCGTTGATGGGTTGATCGAGTTTTTGCAGTACCATGTTTCTCTACCCATCAATAACATTCAGACGGAGACCTTTTATTCCAGTATATCGTCGAACAATGAGTTTAGAGGAGGATGCTTCACATGTTCTAGGTGGGTTTGGGACACAGGTATCATGTTCAGTTTCAGTTGGGTTTAGTTGGCAGAGTGACAGGTTTTAATGGAATTGCTTGAGGACAAGCAATATTTGGGAAGGGAGGACTGTCATGTCCCCATTTTTGGATTCCCTTATTATGTAGTTAGAGTCACTTTAGGAGGTTTGAGTCAGCAAAATCTAGCTTGAAGGTGACATTAAGGAGGAAAAAGAAGAAATAAGGGTGAATAAGTGGCTAAACAAGTAATTAAGCTAAAAAGCATAGGAAAAGTCACTTAAGCCAAAGTGAACGGAGAAATAGAAGAAAAAGGGGCTTTCGAGTGACTTAATTAATTAATCATTCATAACTTAAGAATAAGACACCAAGCTTAAGTTACGTCAATGAAGAATTGGATCGGGGAAGGTATAAGAAGAGGAATTCGACCCAATTCCTCATTATGTTATGATTTTGAGTTGAGAATAGGTTCCAGAGGAGGAAGTCGACCTCTCAGTTGTTTTGTGGATTTCTAGAGGAAACCACCACCCAGATCGGTTTCGGTGTTGGAAGACACACCCTAGCCTATCGGAGATACCATCCAGGTATTTCACCACACCAAATCAGGAATATTAAGACCAAGTTTAGTAAGTGCGCATTGCAGCCAATGAGGGCACAAGGGTTTGAGAGACAATTTTGTGTAGTTGGTCGAACTCAGGTTAGATCCAGTCGGATCCTTTCGACCCATTTGAGAGGGACACATGGTGCTTCATTTGAGCTATCATTTGTCATATTCGACATAGGAATACACCAGGGTGCACCAGTTTGTCATTTAGGGTACAGCTTCCATAGAAGCACATTTAGGGATCTAGAGAGTTCATCGGTCCAGAATCGGAGAAACCCTTCCAACCCAGTACAAAGCATAGCAAGGTGCACAGTTTGAGCCATACATTGCCATATTCTAATGGTGGAATCACTGGGGCGCATCAATTGTCCAAGAGAGGGGAGAAAACACTCAGGGGGTCCCCTCTGGGGTCCAATTTGATCAGTAGTGGACTGATCTTCAGTCTGACAGTTACCAGGGGGAGATGTGAGGGAAAGATGCATCTTTTGGGACAGTTTCCATGTAGATCAGATGAGTATTTTCAGCAGGGCGAACTTTGCAGACATTTGCAACAGTTGTCGTGAGTATCTAATATTGCATCCAATCGATCTGTGCATGCATGTTGTTGATTTTTCCCGATCTTTTGTATACGGGTATTTCTTATTGTTTTTCATTGTATTCCAGCAAAGATAAACTCTTATGAGATCTAGCTGATGACTATTTCCTATATTTCCTACATGCACATTGTATTTCTGACTATTATTCATAATACATGCTATTGAGTTGTGTTGGTTCCTTTATTTAGTATGCATCATATATTGTTCTCAAACACTTAATTATATGACACACACACACGAAAATAACCAAACATGTTAAACAAGTAACCAAAACGCATCAAGAAACCCTCAGAGTATCAAATATGTGAGATGAAACAACAGTTTCAACAAAGTTTATCTAGATCCATTAGATCAGGGATATTTCATTGGGCAAATGAAGTCACTTAAAAATTATAAAGTGTACATGCATAAAGTGACTTTAAAAATAAAATAAAAGTAAAGTGAGTGAGAAAATAACTCGAGTGAGAAATAAAAGAGGGGAAATGAGGAGGCGCCCCTCATTCTTGCATTTGTTCATTTTGAGAAAATATTTTGGAGAGCTCTTGAGAAGAGAGACTAGGGTTTTTGGAAAACCTTCTTTGTTTATTGGTTTCGGTGTTGCAACAATACACCCTAGCTGGTTTGGGGAAGAGATCATTGCAGATTTCTTCATAGCACTTCAGTTGGTTAGATTTTTCATCATTGGGCAATGTTCATATTGTTCAGGGATTGAGCATTTGATTGGGGTGACTTGTCACATCCAATGGGCAATTTTTATTTACTGAGGTTGAGTTTTAGTGTTGTTGAGAAGAGTTTCTAAGCAATGGGCTGAGTTACTCTGTGGGGAACTCATTTTTTTCTTTGGCTGGTCGAGTTCTATCTTTGCATCTATAATTTTTGGCTAGGTGAGTTTACTTAGTAGCAGGGTCGTGGCATTTGGAGGCAGGTTGAGTTATATTGATTGGGGGTTGATTTTCTTTTGGGGTTGAGGAATATCTCTGTTGGGCATTTTCTCCTCACCCAGGTGACTTGTATTTCTTATTCCCTGGATTGTTTGAAAGATAACTAATTGATGGTTGAAGGTGGAACCACACATTAAATATGGGCGCATTATTCATACAATTAGACTATGGAGAGTTGCCAATCATTCATGAAGATTACATAGTGCCATAGTTGGATACTGGCACCCATACTGGGCGTATTTCTTGGGCTAAGTTCCTGTATATTCAATTACCAAATTTTACATATACAATTAAGGGCGTTTCAAGAGGAATGGAACCTCTACTTTGAGGTGTTTATTGTTGTTGAACGAAGATATTCTTCCATTCTTATCATCTTAATACAAGAGCTCATACTCTCACTCAAATTCTAGGTTCTATCTAATTATTACAACATGTGTATTTGTGTGCTTATGTTATAACTGAAATTACCATTGTAATCTTTCTTTTGCAAGTACTGGAGTTTTTTGTGTATGAATTTCTGGATTTTAATAAAAGGTGCAGCCATTATCTCTAGTGTTTTGCACTTACAATAATGTATTTCTGCATTGGGTATAATTGAAAATGATCTAGGAACTGTTAGATTACTTTATGTATTGTGGGAAGTTACAAGGATTACATTAACAATAGTTTGGATGCAAACTGTTTGATGAAATACCTCAATGATAAACCCTCCTTAAACTTAGAAAAAAAATCTCCTAAACTCAAGATGATATCTAGAGGGTATCTTATAGTGGTATCAAAGCATGTTCCTCTGTAGTTGTGGGCTTTGAGGTTCACTTATAATTGGATTCATGAGACCCGGAGATGAGCACAACATTACCTAAAGGAGACGTAGGGAAAGAATTCCAGACCCCCCTGTGTGGGAAGAAGAAGAGGTGGTTAGGAAAGAAGAAACATGAGAGGCAACACCATCTATCACACTTTAAGGGCAAAGAAACTATGGGGGAAGAAGATGATTCCAGGATCAACAGTTTGGTTAATATTTTGAATGATTTGTCCAAGGGTCAAAAGGTCATGATGGACCTTATGGGGCAGCTAGCTAAGAATTCCTTGGAGGGCCCAACGAAGCAGAATCAGAATGGCAATGGGGGCTCAAACAATGGAGAGGGTAGCCTATCATGCACTACCATGCAGAGACACCCCCACTTGTACACCAAATCCCCCAGACCCACTATGCCTCAATTTTTGGGGAATGATGTCGCAGGTCCATTGATGCAGGTTGATTAGGATGAGCCCTATAGGGCATACTTAGAGGAGTACAGGAGGTTGGGAGATGATTTTCACTCAACCATGTCTTTTGAAGAGTTCTTCAATATGAAGAGAAGAAACCGACCAAGAGGGCCCATGAGGGCCATGACACAAAATTTTGAGTTGCAGCGTACCCTTGGGAAGGTCACCATTCCTAACTTTGACAAGAGATCTAAATGTTCCACTAGATCATGGGTGCAGAAGCTCGAAACTTAATTCCGGCTACACCAGATGACAGAGACAGATGCCATTAAGTTGGCCATCTTGCACTTGGATGGTGAGGAGCATGAGTGGTGGTACCATGGGTTAGTCACCTTGGGACATGTCGGGGTCACTTCTTACCTGGAATTCATACATAGGCTCATCGAGAGATTTGACAAGAAGGATTTGGAGCTTCACTTCAGAGAGTTGGCTTACCTCAAGCATACAGGTATCCCAGAGGCTTATATATCTGAGTTTTAGAGGGTTGTTGTGATGGTGACAGACATTTTAGAGGCCCGTTTGGTGATGTTGTTTGTTGAGAGGATATCAGAGCCTCTACGAGGATGGTTCAAGGCTTACATGCCTACCTCTTTATAGGATGCAGTCAGCAGAGCTTGTGACATGCAGGATGTAGTACCTAAAAGTCGATTCCCGCCCAAACCCACTTTTACCCCAAAGACTAAGGAGACCAAACCACCTCAGAGAGATTGGGCCGAAAATCCCAAACTGGATGAAGCAACCAGGAGATAATTGAGGGAAAAAAAAATGTGTTTCAACTATCAAGAACCATGGGCACCAGGACACAGATGTGATGGGAAGGAAAAAATGGGCAAGGCCCATTACATTGAGGTATACTCTGACAGTGACAGAAATGAATATGAGGAGGTGGAACAGGCATAGAACCAGGGACATCCAGCATCAGGAGAGGAGTCTTCACAAGCTGGGGCTAAGGGCCCAGTCATGGCCTCGATGTAAGGATTTTCAAGGTATCAAACCTTCAAGGTCAGAGGTGTCCTATAGGGGCACAAGGTGACAATATTGATTGATGGTGGAGCATCCCATAACTTCATTGACATTGACATGGTCGAGAGGAGAGGAATTATGAAAGAGGAATTTGATGGGTTCACAATAGTCATACCAAGAGGCCACCAAATGATTTGCACCAACTGGATTCCAAAGTTCACAATAGTCATGGGAAGCTACTCAATGACAGATGATTTCTTCGTGGTGGACATACCAGACACCATTGTAGTGTTGGGAGTTCAATGGATTTACTTTATTGGGAGATACACTATTGATCATAGGACCATGGAGATGGAGTTCATAGGCTCGGATGGCAATAAAGTGGTCCTACGAGCCATGCACCAGTACCCGCTGAAGATTGTGTCATCGCACAACATGGAGGCAGTAATGAGGCATGGTGATATAAAGTGGGTTGTAGAGTGTTTTATTTCTAACAGAGAGCCACCAAACTATCTGCAATAGCTTCCAGAGGACTTACAGGTATTACTCTACAAATATCATAAGGTATTTAGTAACATTCCTCCTAACATCCCACCTGATAGAGGTTTTGAGCATATCATAGAGTTAGAAGAGGGGGTCCAAGCAATTATCAAAAACCCCTATAGACACCTTAAAGTTTATAAGGATGAGATTGAAAAAACCATCAAAGAATTATTGAAAATGGGCCGCATCCGCCCTAGTTCAATCCCATTTACCTCTTCTGCTGTCTTAGTCAAGAAGAAGGACGGTACTTTGTGGATGTGTATTGACTACAAGGCTCTAAACAAGAAAACAATCACGAATCGGTACCCCATACCCAAGATCATTGAATTAATGGATGAGATCAAGGGAGCTAATTTTTTTCAAAGATTGATCTTCGATTAGAGTACCATCAGATTAAGGTACGAGAGCAGGATGTACCTAAGACAACCTTTCGATGCCACTATGGGAATTATGAGTTTTTTTCATGCCATTCGGGATAACTAACACCCCTTCCACTTTTTAGTCATGCACGAATCATGTGTTCAATAAGCAGCTAAGGAAGTTCTTATTGGTCTTCTTTGATGACATCCTCATATACAACAAAACATGGGAAGACCATATGCGACATCTTGATGAAGTACTTGGTATTATAGAGAGTCGGCAGTTGTATGCAAAGGAATCCAAGTGCGAGTTTGGTATGACATAGATGCTCTACTTCGGGCATATGATTGGGGCGAATGGGGTGCATGTGCCCCCAGAAAAGATCAGGGTGATCATTGAGTAGCCCACTCCCATGAATGTGATATAACTAAATAGTTTCCTTGGTCTATGCACTTACTACAAGAAATTTGTTAAAGGATTCTCACAGTTGACAATGCCACTGACCGATCTCACCAAAAAGGGGTCTTTCGTTTGGATAGAGGAGGCCCAAGAGACATTCGATAAAATGAAGCAGGTGATGAGTTCATGCCCTGTTTTAACACTCCATGATTTCACTCAGCCCTTTGTCTTCGAGTGTGATGCTTCAGGAATTGGGATAGGAGTTGTATTGATGCAAAGCGGTCACCCAACCGCATTTGAGAGACAAAAACTCTAATATTATGAGAGACATTACTCCATATATGACAAATATATGTTAGTCATAATGCATGCTTTGGCCAAATTCCAACAGTAATTAGTGGGAAACAGGTTCAAGGTAAAGACTAATCATAATAGCTCGAATTTTCTCATGGAGTAAGAGGAGTTGAGCGAGCGAGTAAAATCCAAGCCTATAATTTTGAAATTGAGTATGTGAAAGGCAAAAATAATGTGGATGTTGATGCCCTATCTAGGATACCCACTCTCTCTCTCTCATGGAGATTTCAACGGATTGGAAGACACTTCTATTGGTAGAATACTCCAAAAAAACGTTTTCTTGTGAGATACTTGATGGTCAGGTCTCCGATGACAAGTACAGGGTTATTGATGACATCATATATTATAAGGACCATATCTACTTAGTACCAGAATCTCAGTTGAAAGACAAAACTATACAGGCTGCGCATAATTCTTCGTTGGCAGGTCATCCAGGATACCTAAAGACTTATAGACAAATTTAGGAGAGGCTCGCTTGGAAGGGTCTCAAGACTGATGTACTGAGGTTTGTATGGGAGTGCCTGATCTAAAATTGAAGAAGACTTGAAATTCTTGAAATTATTGCAATGTAAATGTTATGTGTTTAAAGCAAATGGATCAGTTTGCAACACATAGATTAAAAGATTACTAATGAAAAATACACATAGACAGCAGCATAATCAATGAACATAGGCACATAAACACAACAATTTGATAAAGGAGTTCACCCCTCTCTTGGGCTACATCTCCTGGTCCAGCTTCCAATGGATCATTATTATTAATTGCTCAAAGTGCTCAAAAACATGTCTTACAATGCTCAAACTGACAAACCGACTGCTCCAATGGCTTCAGAGCGTCCCAAAACCCCTATCTGGGCTCTTTTGGCACCTCAATCGGTCGAAAAACGAAGAAGTTAGGCCTCCTGGAAGTCTCCCTCTTCAAGCTTGTTGTCTATGCTTCTACAAATTGCACCCTTCCTGTTTGAACCTGGCTCACACGCAATATAAGGCGTGAAAACCCAGCACCAGGAGCAACCGCGCCAACGGTGCAAACTGTAGGACGGTTAAGGGCGCGCCAGCCCCTATCCGCCTAGCACCTGGGCGTATGGGTCATAGGACCACGCACATTTGACAAAAAGGCTAACCGTTTAACAACCATGTTAACTTCCCCGGTCCGGTCGTGGGCATATGTTGTATGACATGGAACCATGGGTTAAGTGTTAAACCCCACGCGCCAACGGTCGGGTGATATACAATGTGGCAAGGGCATATGCGAATCAAATGTCCGCGGGCCAGGGCTAAGCCCCGACCCGACCCCCCACCAGCGGTCACATATTTTAAACTTAAATACAATTAAATGCATATATATAATAAGAAAAAATCCGTGGTCCATTGGTCGGACGGTCTTGCGAAGGCACTATGTGGAAGAGAGGTCCGGGGGTCAAACCCCGCGGACTCCAACAATTTTACATACAACCAATTAACCAATAAAGGGGTGCCACGTGGCAGCCCATGATTGGGCCACGTGGCACCTTACCGTTAGTCAACGAAATGCCACATGTCACCATCTGATTCAACAACTGTCAAACAACAAATTCTTGCCACGTCACTTCTGTACGGTCGTACGGCCCTGCCACGTCAGCCTGTACGAACTGTACAGTCACCATTCCCTTTTTTGTTTTTGCATGTTTGACTTCATGAACATAATGCAATATCTCTCGCTCCCGACGTCCGTTTGAGACGAAATGAGTTATGTTGGGTTCGCAACGACGAGGCCTATGCTCTCGTCTGGTTTGAAGCGATTCTGAGCACTTTGAATCTTTGAGAAAAATTTGATCCCCTGATCACACCTCCCCATTGGGAAGCTTTTGGACCTCCAAAAGACTATTTTCAGTCTATGAGAAGATGAGGGTAAAGTTCCCTCACCCTTCCAACCTCAATCCACTTGGACTTTCTTGGATTCGTCCCTTTAAGACCAACTCGCAAATACTCCACATTTCCTCGTTTCGAAGTTCGCATTCTCCTGTCAAGGATGGTGTCTTCCTGCAGTTCTGTTAGATACTC
>ML787669.1:455904-503579 GCA_009831015.1 Picea engelmannii | reverse complement strand
GGTAATTGGTCCAGGTATCATGGTATGTGTCATGTTTGATCATTATAATTTTCAGATATATGCATCAGGTTCCTTACATTTCTGACAACTGCTTGGATCTTACACTAACCCACTTGACCATTGTTGGGGGGATTAACGGGGTGCCCTAGCAAACTTGTATCCATAGGTTTTGGTTAGCCACCAAGGGGGATTTGAAGAACCATCGTCCGCTCCCACCATACTATCATTTTACATCTTATCTCCCATACATCCATCCCATTCCCCTAGTCCGGGCATTAGGATGACCTATTTGAGGGGTTACACTTTGTCCTGTGGGAAGAAGGGGCTAAAGGCCCAGGGGGTAAAAGCAGCTGGTAAAAGATAAAATCCATAGGAAATAAAACCTAGATATGCCTCGCCCAGGGATCCCCGAGAAGGCAATAAAAGGCCTCTCGATAAGAAACAAAGGGGACCCAAAGAAAAATAATAAAACAAGGGCTAACCAAGAGAATGGGAGGTCTCATCACAAGCCGGCCCATTATGTTCATAGGTATCTAGCAGTATGACGTTGCCATTATCTGGTCACCATACCAGGGCAATGACCCTTGGTTGCATGGCCAAGGGAAAGGGGGTCTCATCACGAGCCAACCTTATCATTTTTGCGAAAATACCAGTGGGTAACACTGTCAACTCTGGTCACCATGCCAAGGCAGTGTCCTCTGGTCAGATCTTGAAGCAAAAAAAGAAAGAAAAAAGTAATGAATAAAGAAAGAACAAAGGCAATAAAAGGGCTTGGAAAGCACTGCATCCATGACAGGTACAACTCGCCTCCTACAAAGGCACCCATGGATAATACCTACCCCTGGTCTCCACTGTGTCTGGACATCCTTAGACCATACCATCTCATGTTACATGGCTTGAATGATATCCTTTGGAAACTTTCCTCTTCTTGTGGATGTTGGCCCAACAGGGCACTTTGTCTTTTCTTCATCTTTGTATAGTAGGTCAGTGTAATTTCTTTGAGTTATTAGATGATATGCTAGGGGTTTTATGCATGTATTTGATAAATTTAATGATGAGATATGATTGACATTGCTGTGATCCCAAGGACTAATGAGCCCATGGAGGGCAAAGTTTTGATGTGCAGGACCATGCCCGACGGACAGGTGCCAGTGGACCGGTACACATGGGGAGACGATTAGCTCGGACTTCAGATGGAACGCTTTCCTCTTGATGGACATGACGTCACCTAGGAGAGCTGGACGTTACCTTGACCGTGTGGCAGTGTGATGAGGTTACTGGCACGTGTGGCAGCTTGGAGGAGCCCTGAAAGGGATAACGTCTAACTTCTGGATGTTGGATATGCCCAAAAAGGGCAAACGTCTCCCTCAGAAGGGCTTGACGTCCCACCTTTTGCTCATTTTATGTCATTTATCTAGCAGTTAATGTAAAAACAGTGTAAATTTTGTAATCAGCCTTGTCAGCTGTTTTAATGACCTATTTTGTAATTTAAAGGTCATGGATCGGTATATATTGAGGATGTTTTTCCCTCATTTGAACATAACACAACTCACTCTCTTGTGAGATCTCAATACTTGCACCCTAGTTTGGGTAGTTTTTGGTGTTTTAAGTGAGGCGCTACTCTTGGAGGAGGATTTCTCCTGGCATTTATGGCATTTCTCTCATGGAAGGTTTACAACTAGGGTTTGATTATGCTTTCTTCATGACATGTAAGTGAATTTTTCATGCAAAACTTCTTAAGTGAATGGTTGTAGGCTTAATTTCTTACATTTTGCTATTATATTGCTGAATTTTTAAAATCCTAGGTAGCAAGCACACAAGTAGGTCATTGCTATATGTCCCCATGTTGAGAAATAGTTTTCAACCATTGAAAGAAGAAGATATAGCCTAGTCGTTGCTACACTTTTCATTCTTTTTTCCGAGCTAGCGTTGAAGTTATAGGTTGAAAAGAGGAGACGTCCTAGGCCTAGTTGGACTACACCTAGGGTTTCACCTTCTAGGGTTTGAAGGCCTTGCCTTTGCAACACCTTCTCCCTTAAATTTATACTTTGAAGCTATCCGTTTTGCCAATTGTATTTAGAGAAGGAGGAAGGAGCACAAGGCCTTGCTTAAGCAACACCGGAGTGAGCCTCCTTCCCCTAGGGTTTTGATTCTATGGCCATGCCATTGCAGCACCTTAGAACCCTACCTTCCAGTCTCTAAGTTTTAATCCTCCCGAGACTTTGTTCCCTTTCTTTTGACTCCATTTACCCTAAGGCACTGGTAATATCTCCAACGTTGAGTTTTAGTGTACAAAACCATCTTCCAAAATTTAATTTTTGAAACCCTAACTAACTCTAACACTGCTAACCTAGGTTGACGTCATAGTTGACGCAACAAGCTCTTGACTACTAATAAGCAATTAAATGATGACGTCAAGCATTTACTGAACAAATTGTTGATCGGATATACTATAGGCTTGGTCATTTTTGTAGATATTGATGAATTGGTGATCTTTCATAGCCTAATTAGCAAAACGTTGACTTCATCTTATCTATTACATTGCTTATTGAATGAAATCAGATAGTTAAGAAGTACTAACCCTTTGAGTTATAGCCTGCAAATATACATATTGTGTTATCTTGTTCCGGGCAGGTGTTTTCAACAGGGACTTCACTTCTTTATTGGTTGATTAGCCGGATTATCTGACACTAGTGGTAACCTGCGAGGAGGGAAATCTTAACACTTGACCTTGTATACATTGCCTCTTCAAACCCCAGGTTACCAGGGACGTCTCCCCTGGGCTAACCTCCATAAACAGAAATAACCTCCCCATCGAGGTGACATTGGGTGGGGAAGGTTCCTGTTACGCCAGTTTTTCCTCTATCCTATAGCCTGTGACCTTAAATACAAACTGCGCGATAACAATCCCCATTATGGAAAAATTTCTAAGCCCTTGATTGATCTTCTTAAGAAGAATGCATTTCATTGGACACATGTTGTTGAGAAAGCCTTCATAGAGTTAAAGAGGTCCATGTGCACCACTCCTATCCTAGCAGCTCCTGACTTCAAAAAAACCTTTGTGGTGGAATCAAATGCTTTTGGCATTGGTATAGGTGAAGTGCTCACACAAGATGGTCAACCCGTGGCCTTTACTAGAAAAGCATTGAGTGGCCACAATTTGGGAAGATCTACGTATGAAAAAGAAATGATGGTCATTCTCCATGCGGTGCGCCCTTCTACCTACTTCCAAAATCCATCTGTTGTTCCATGTTTCCTATCTGAAGAAAGTGGTCAGACAAAATTGCAGGGTCCAAACCATACTTCTGGAATTAGATGAAGAAGGCTCCCTTTGGCTCCAACCAGAAGCAGTCCTCAATTCCCGTGAACGTCAATTGTGTGGCATAACTATCAAGGAAGTGATGATCAAGTGGAAGGACACATCACCAGAGGATGCGACTTCGGAACCAACGGCCATACTCCAATAGTTTCCTCTCCTTCAACCTTGAGGACAAGGCTACTTTTGAAGGGGGAGGGCATGTTAGGATATGATCCTAACCCCTCTTTTTGGGTAATTAGTTAGTAGGATATGTTTTTTATGTTCAAAAGGCTGACATTAGTTAATAAGGAATAATAAATAAAGGAGAATAAGTCAATGTAAGAAGACCTAATAGAAGCTTTCGCTTCTGGAAAGATCTTCCTCTAAAAGTTTCCTTAGAAGGTAGAATTAGTATAAATAAGAATATGAGGTATTGGATATTTTTGTCTTGGAGATTATATTAATAGAGCTCTGCTCTAGTGGAGGTTTCCCCCTCGAAGAGGCAAGTGGAAATTTCTATCTTTAATAAAGGTTCTCTTTCTGGTGCTATTCTGGTATTTTTCTAGCTACAATCTTGTTGTTCCATTACTTCTTGCTAAATATTTTTGTTCCACATATTATTATTCATCTGGTATATTGCAAATTATCCTATTGAGCTTCTACAATTTCCATGGCTCTAGTGTGTACATAAACTCTCATGCTTGAGTCACTTGTGCTTAATGATATAAATGATCTAGGTCAATGGAACTCATTTCTCATGTTGCAATCTCCCATACTCCTTTGATTAGAAATTCTTTCTTCTTGATCCGAAAATTATTTTTAAAGACTTGGTTAAGTTTTAAGCATGTGTTCAATTACCAACTAGGAATTAAGGAAAGAAGAAGAACTTAATGAGAGATTACAATAGCCAACATAAAGAAATGTAGATCAGAATATAAGCACAAAGAAAAACAAACCATAACAACAAGGTTGTTAACGGAGTTCGACAATATTGCCTACGTCTTCAGGCATTTGTCTCAATGGAGGAGGCTTTCTTATTTCTCATCAATGCTTCAAAATTACATCAGATATGTATCAAAAGGATTACAAAATAGTCCATCTATGTTCTGCTCGACCTTAAGAATCCAACACAACTAACGACACTGAAAAAGGTTGAGCATAACTCCCAAAATTGGCCTCCAAAGTTTGCTTCCTCAATGACTTCCCTGCATAAAAATTGCTTCAAGCTTCACAAACTCATAATCATTCTGCCAATATGAACCTCATGGTCTATCAAAAACCTCTGATTTATATAGGATTTGATTTGGTGATCCTATCCTAACTTCCTCCCAAGATCTAGCCTCAAATCGGGCTCCAAATCCCCCAAAAATGGGCAAAATTCCCTTTATTACAAGCTGAAAATCATAAAAGAGTCAAACTATATAGTTTAAAACCCAAATTTGACAAATATATGGGCGCAACCCCTTTCTCCCAGGCCCTTGGTCATATGGGCGCTACCATATGGCTGAGGGCTAGGCGTTGGCCCTAGTCCTCTGGTCAATCCCTACGTCTTCGGGCATTTGTCTCAGCGGGGGAGGCTTTCTTATTTCTCATCAATGCTTCAAAATTACATCAGACATGTGTCAAAAGGATTACAAACTAGTCTATCTATGTTCTGCTCGACCTTAAGAATCCAACACAACTAACGGCACTGAAAAAGGTTGAGCATAGCTCCCAGAATTAGCCTCCAAAGTTTGCTTCCTCAATGGCTTCCCTGCATAAAAATTGCTTCAAGCTTCACAAACTCATAATTATTCTGCCAATATGAACCTCATGGTCTATCAAAAACCTCTGATTTATATAGGATTTGATTTGGTGATCCTATCCCAACTTCCTCCCAAGATCTAGCCTCAAATCGGGCTCCAAATCCCCCAAAAATGGGCAAAATTCCCTTTATTACAAGCTGAAAATCATAAAAGAGTCAAACTATATAGTTTAAAATCCAAATTTGACAAATATCTGGGCGAACCCCTTTCTCCTAGGCCCCTGGTCATATGGGCGCTACCATATGGCTGAGGGCTAGACATTGGCCCTAGTCCTCTGGTCAATCCCTTATACTCTCAGTCGCATGGTGGACATGTGCCCTGGTGTTATCCTCTCGTGCCCTCACCTTAGCTTCTGATATATAGCTCTGGTCACGGGGGGTGCCATGGTTCCTCGCACTGGCCCCGACTGATTGGGGTTTAGCCCTAACCCCACACCAACTGCAATTTAAAACATAAACCCACCACATGTCAAAACAAGATCCACGTAGCTCGGGCGGTCAGAGTTGGTGGTTTAGTCTGTTGGCATGAGTAGAGGTCGGCAGCTCGAATCTCATGGAGAGCCTAACTAATTTTTTGACCTAGCCAATATTGGAAAAATTCAGGGTGCCATGTGGCACCCTCTGATTGGGACATGTGTCACCCTATGGTTCGTCCTTATGGTATAGTCAACAACCCAGTCAACATGCACAATCAGTTTCCACGTCACCTGCCACTTCATTGTCGTGCCACATCAACATCTGTACTACCAAGTCACTTACCTAGTCAACTGCCACGTCAACATCCATACTACCAAGTCACCCTGCCACGTCAACATCTTTACAACCACCTGTCGTCTGTACTACCACATGTTGACCTGTCATTGGGCCACATCACGTACGGACTGCCACGTATCATGTCTGTACATTGCAATGTGTTATTTCCGTACTGGTCCAACTCAGCTCGAAGATGCCAAAACCAAGTGACACATGTCACCTCCTCATGTTACCACATGTCCCTGTTGATGTCATCATGATGTCATGCTTACGTCTCATGTCGTACTGCTGACATCAAAAGTATGACCTATTGACTTTGACCAGTTGACTTTTTTTTCTTGTTTGGGAAATCGATCAGAACGTGATATCTTTCACATATGATGTCCATTTTTTGGAAAAAAATATATGCTCGAAATCAGCACGACGAATCCGTCGAAATGGTGTTGGTTTCATCTGATTTCGAGAACTTTGATTTTTAGGCCTTCCTGGATCCATTTTGGATCATGCCTCCGCACTAAGACCTTTTGGTCCTCCAAAATGGTATTAACCAGTCATTAAGTGCGGGATAAGCCACCCCACTTGTCCTTTGTCTTTAAACTCTGTCCTGTGCACCTGTCGCATCATAATCGATTGCAAAACAACCATGACAACTGAGAGAATATTGTTACCCACTTGAACTCGTTCACATCTTACTGAAGCCACTACCATCCATGTTGACAACATTAGCAATGATAACATCATATTATGATTGCAAATGAACTAATATGTTTGATTTTCTTTCACGACATTAGCTTATCTTGAAGCAAAGTATGATTGAATTTCCATTCTACCACCATCTCATGTTTATGCTTAAGATCAACTGCTTTATTTGGCACAATTATAGGTGTGTTGTTTGCATAAGTTGTCTTCCTTAATTGTTCCATTGTTTGAAGAGATTGATTTTTTTTTAAGTGATGAACATGTACAACATATTCATTGCCTTCTTTAGTTAAGTGATATTGATTCAGCTCCCTGTAGAAGATTTATTTGCGATCATACAAATAAGGGCTTCCTAAGACCATTCCACATCCATTGACTGGCACCACATCACACGTTACCTCATCCACAAAATTTGATGAAATTGCAAACTTTAAAGTGCATTGCTTTGTTATGTGCAATTTATGATTGTTGTTTATCCATTTAAGTGAGTAAGGTTTATGATGTAGCTTAGTTGTCAATCCCAATTTTTTAACCACTTCCTCTAAAATCAAGTTAGATTGAGATCCATTATCTATCAATGTGTCGATCTTAGTATGTTTCATTATCACCCTTACTTGAAACAATTTATTTCTAGAATCATATACACCACCAGTTTTACCTGTCAAACCAACTGCTGTGATTTTAGTCTCATCACCTTAATCATATCCCAAGTCTGTTGGTTGTGTTGTTGTTGCAATTGTTTGCCTCCCTTTACTTTCTTTGAACCACTTTGGTCTCTTCTCTGGGTGCAATTGCCAGCAATGGTCATCATCGTGCCCTTCCTTCTTGCAATGCTTGCAAGAGAGCTTCTCTTCCTTCCTTGTCATTAAGTTTTCTTTCTTTCAATTCCCCTTTCTTTTGTCCTCTTTCCTTGAAGACAATTCCCCTGATACACCAACTCATGTTTTCCCTACTTCAATGTATGTTGCTTGAGCATAAACCTCATCAAGATTAGTAGGTCCAAACATAACTACATTGTAACGAATATGTGTAGGTAAACCTCATATATACTCCATAAGAGTTTCGTGTGTATGTAATGGAATATTTAACATTAATTCCATCTTAAAAAATTCATTCGTGTATTCTTGAATTGTTTGTCTTTTTCTTAGTTTAAGACTTTGTCATTCAATTAAAGCCTTTTCCTTATAACCCAAAGGATAAAATTGTTTTCTAAGTGCAAAAACAAAATCTTGCCATGATGGAAATACATTACCAACTTGTTGCGTGCCATGATGGAAATACATTACCAACTTGTTGCGTGCCATGTTGCAACTTACTTTGCCACCAGATGAGTGTTGTTCCTGCAAGATGAAGTGATGCCAATTTGATTTCGGTTGCCTCATCTTTGATTTGTTACACACTGCAATAAACTTCCATTTGTCTGATCCAGTTATCAATCCTCTCAGCATTGACTTCACCATCATACATGGGTGTTGACAATTAAAATCGTAAACATGAATTCCACCCGTAAAGTATTGCTAAGGCCCTATTATTTAACTTTGCTAATAATATAATACTAGTAGGTGGGATCCCCTTGTAGACTAGAGGCGCAAGGATAGACATATCACACATTTTTTGTTGTTGTTGTTTTGATGCTGCCTACACAGTCCTACATGGTTGAAAATGTAGTCTTGGTTTCATTTTGACATGGTAACAGGTGGATGATGCATTTTGTTGAATGCTTCTTGCGATCCAAAACATTTTTATTGTTATGAGGGGCATGTATTTACAGTTGCTATGATTTAACTATGTCACTAATCATTGTGATCGATTACCTAGCCACATATATGCAAGAGATATTTTAGTGATAACATAATCAAAACAAAGAAAGAAAAAACTATTAAAAAATCCTAAAGGGAAAGAAACTATGTTTGAGTTATGATAAAGGGTTATATGCAAATTTGAATGGAAAAGTAAAAGGATGTTAGTGTTAGTCCTAATTATTATGCTATGGTTGGTTAGTGGGCTATGCGAATTTCATTAGATTTGAATTGGGCGCATATAGCATTCCAATATGTATGATGGAATAGAATTATAGCAAGGGTTAACGTGTAAATGATATTAGGTGGCACACTATGCAAAGGATATCATCGCAGATTTCAAATGGTTCGGCATTGAATACATGGTTTAATTGATTGGTGAATGTTTGGTTGTCTCGTACTTCAAATTGAATAGGTCATGAGATGGAAGAGATGTGCATTTACTGCACGTCACTCCATACTCCCCCTATCGGTTTTCACCCTAACATTGTTCCTTTGTTGCATTTTTCGATCTGTTGGTTTTGAAGCTCCACATTTCAGGTTCTTGGAAGGAAGAAGGTTCGGCCAACTCACCCTTTTAAGTGTTTTTTTACAGGTATGGTTCTTTTTCTCTCCATCCGTGAAGTCTTCTCTATTATATGAACAAATAATGGCTCAGTGATGCTTGGATTTTGTGTGTTCACAAGAATTTCGATTGTGTAGATATGTGTTATATCTCTCTGTGATGATTGTATTTGTTATGGATTGCAAGCAAAAGAATTGGGTTTTTATTTTAAGTTGTGCATTGTCTGGTGGCTCTGTCAGTTTAATATCATGATGGGTCTCTGTGGAATGATAAGTGAACGGTGGTATACATGGACCTATGTTGATGATGGAGGGTTTCGTTATATGTATTACCGTCGATATTTTGTTCCCTCACGGTCATGATTGTAACCCTTACCCAGCCGCAGATGGATTGCTAGCAGTTGTTGTGTTATTTCTTCGAACCCCGAATCATGGTCGTCGGCCCATTCTTATTGTCTTTTAACCGAAGTATCCCAAAACCCAGTCTTGGGTGGCCCTAACATTAATATATGCATGTATGGTTGTGGATTGATACGATTTGTATCTCGATGTTATGTCAAAAGGATGTGTGCGTCCTCACTGGTGTTGCTATCAAGTTGTTTGGCTCATAAGTAATGGATAGAGATGTTATGTCTCTGTGTTTTCTTTTAATAACCGCCACTGTTCAATTAAATTTCGCCTCTCTTCTGCAAGTGATAAACGCACTATGTGCACTGGCTATTTTACCCTGCCTGCCCTTGCTCTCCTTGGTGGCTAACTATTGGTCTCGTTTAGGACTTGGAGTAATAAGAATATTCTGTGGTTCATTGTTGTATCTTTTTCGAAAGGTATTCTGCTCGTGGTGGATAAGTCTTGGAACATCTCCAGCTCTTTGTATTATGGTTAAAGGATGAACGCGCTCTTGTTGTCTCCCTGCATTTGATTGTGACAGAGCTGATTTGATTTCCAACTGTCTTTGCTCCCTTTGGGCACCTTCTTGGTTTTCAAATATTGGTTTATCAGTGGAATGGTTATGGAGGTTTTTCATCAAGTCTTTGTCTTGTCTTTCCATGATAAAATTGGTTGAACAGTTACAAATGGGAATAGGCACTTGCATGTAGTCGAGAACTGTCTTCTTTCATTATGGTTTCACTCACTGTGTTTTTACCAGCGTAGTCTTGATTGCAATTGGAAGCAACTGTGTGTTTTTGCTAGGCCCAATCATGCTTATGCCTAGTTTTAAAAATGAGGCATGTGTGTAGTTGGTGATATTCGCTTCATATGTTTATATTGGATCATCGTACATATTACCAATGGTTCTAAAGGGAAAATTATATCCACAGTGATAAGGATCGGGTTTTATGTTTTGGTCGACTGTTGTTTCATTGCAAGATCTTGTCAATTGATATGATGAAGACTGTGTATAATCGGGCATGCTTTGAAGTCTGTTCGCGTTTTAAAAAGATACATGTGTATATTTAAAATTGGGCCAATTGTAAATTGGTAGACAATGGATGTTGATTATTATAGTGATGCATTATGGTTTATCAGAGATAGAGGTCGAGCATATTGTTGTGCATTTTTTTAAATTATCAAAATTGCCCCTGCAAACTCACTTGTATAGTCTTCCCACACAAGCAAGAGACACAAAACCGAAGCCCACCATACACATGATAAAGGAAAAGTTGTTGTTGCCCCCTCCTCTCTCTCAAGTGATTTAGCCAAATCCGTTTCATCCCGCATGCATTTGAGAGATGACTACTCTCATGTTATCAGCGATTTCAAGCCTAAAGGATCACCACAGCCTAAGGCTAATTCAAAGAAATCAAAGGCAGACAACAACAACAAAGGGAAAATTGCCTCCCAAAGTGGCAAATATGGTTTTTGAGTATATTTATTTATTGATTGTTGAGGACAGTTGACTGCTGAAGTTTTTGGACAACATACTATTTTTGGATATTTTGGATATGGTTTAAAAAATCATTGATATTAATTTTCAAATTATGAGAATGATGATAGGAGCCACAAGGAGGGATGTGTTTGATTGATTGGCTAGTTGTGTTTATTTTTGTTAAGAAACTAAAGGGAGTCACAAGGGGTCCCACCTACTAGTTATTATTTATTAAAGACCCTTATTATTATTATATTATTTTTTCCCCTAAACTAAAAGTTAGTTGAGTTTTAGTTAACTTAACTAAAAGAAGTAGTTGAACTACTTCAACTAATTTTGATTGCTTAAAGACAAAAAGAGAAGGAAGAACAAGGAGAGCATAGAATGAGATATCATACTAAGGTCTGCTCTTGAGTTTTATTGAGATAGTTCAGTTTTCATTCATTCTTTAATTCATTAAAAGCCTAATTCTCTTTTATGACAGCAGGGTCCTATTGTAGAATACAAGATTCAAGGCTGAATTACATCATTCAGACACGTGTTATTCAGAGGTGTTGATCTATCTTTGATAGTCTGTGTAGACTTGTTTGTTTATTAATTAAATTCCATGACTGGTAAAGGATATTGTGTAGAGTCGAGTGGGTAGCAGTCTATGGCGAGTTGATCCAGCTTTTAAAGTTCAGTTTTTTACTTTCTGTCAGAAGTCCTTTTGTATGGTTTTCATCGGGGACATCTAAGTTTGACTTTGGTCCAAGAAATATTCTTTTGATTCCTAGGAATGAAATAAGTGATTGTTATTATGTCTCATCTGTGTTAATTTGTGACTTGGTATTTTTTCTTTTGTCTCCACATTTACTTTTGCATCTGTTATATTCAGAAAATTATATAAAAATGTTGAATTTTACAACAATCTATTATTTATAAAAAAAAATCAGCCTAAGCCCTTGTAAATAATACTTGTGGATTAGGAAACAAATTTTGAGGCTATAAACATAGGGTGATATTCCTGTCTATCTTTCCTTAGCCAAGCAAGATCTGAAAATGCTTGAGTAAGATTATTTCATATATTTTTCCTCAACATTTATTTGGCGACCATACTGGGGAGATCTTCCATATCTCTCTGGTTGTCTTTTATGCTTGATTATCATTGAATATATCTACTTTTCTGATATTGATTCTTTGATTGTTTCATTTCTTAATGAATGTACCTGTTGCAAGGCAACCTAATATTGAGCTCGGTCTTCAAGATCAGACCAGCATTGCTTTAAGCTTGTTTAATACCATCTTAGATATCGCTAATACCCGGGTTGAGCTTAATCACTCATGGGCAACAATTGAACAATACATAAATGCCTAAGAACATTGGGAAGCTAGGCAAAGATAGCTTAGGAATCAACCATAGCTTTCTTTTTCCTTCAGTTTTGATCTTCTTTTCATGTCCTTAGACCCTCGTTTATCTAGGAGAAGAAGAGGTTTATCACCGAAAATTAATCCTATTGCTGAAATAGGAAGAAGGAACGTGGTGTTATCAACCCAACAAAGTGCTCTAAGGAGAACCTTGTCTGATTCATCTAGTTTGTCTTTCTCTCCCTTACCTATCATCCACAAGATGACATCTAGTGGTGGCTCTAGTGGCACTGGAGGTGCTTCTTCATCTCAATATTCAGCTTCGTCGATGATTGGTAGCTTATATAGTCACAAAGTCCCTGTCCAATCTACCAAAAACCCCGCCAAAGTCATTAAAAAGTATGGGCTTTTTCAGTTTGAAGAATATGATACAACTACCCCGTGGCATGTTTCCTCCCCTCTTAACCTAGCACCTGCTACTCTTCCCCTTCCTAAATTCAAGGAGAATCTCCCTAAGTTTTTAGGGAATAACATTGTCACTACGAATGAACACTTGGTGGCATTTTCTAATGCCTGTCACAACATAGGAGCCAATGACAACGATACTTGTATGCACTTATTTGTAAATTCCCTTGAAGGGAAGGTTGCAAACGATTTCTTCGATCTCCCTCCTAAGATTTTATCTACTTGGGAGGAGTTAGTCTATTGGTTCAAATCTACCTATGGGAAATCCAAAAGCCCAGCTGAGCAGTTACGAGAATACAATAGCATCGCTTATAAGGATTGTGAGACTATCAAGTCCTTCAACCTGCGTTTCACCAAATTATACAACCAAATCCCTGAACTCATTTTCCCTTAGAACCAATCCCCTTTCATGCATTATTATAATGCATTACCTTCCCCCTATTGTCATAGGCTTGAGGAAAAAACCATTGATAACCTTGGTTCTGCTTTGCACACTTGTTTAGAGTATGAAGAATAGCTTGAAAGAAAAGGTCTTCCTAATGGAGACTCAATTAAACAGACATACATGTCTACCCTCTTACAGCTTGTACAAGACATGAATAATTGAATGATAGCGTATGAGCAGAAAGGAAATGTCTCCTCTCTTACCCCTGGAGCTTCATCTTCTTCTGCACCCCTCTTTAGAAATCCGAATGAAAATAATTTTCAAGCTAAAGCTATCATGCCTCGTAGTTGGTGTAACTTTTGCGAGGAACACCATGAGGAAAGTACACGTGAGGTAAATAAGAATGCCATAGATAAAATCTTTGGTAAAATACCTAAAACTACCATTGTTGTCCTAGACTTTGCAGAACCAGAAGGCGTCATGATCATAAATACTAGGAATAAATCCTATGCTCCCAAAAGCAAATATGATCCTCCCCGCACTTCTTCTAGCCCAAGCTCATCCTCACCAACTGTTACTGTTTAGGTTCTTAAGGCTCCTGAAAGTCAAGGAACTACCTCCCATCTCCCCTCTTCCAAACACAACATTCTAAATCAGTTGGCCAACATCAAAGCAGATGCAACCCTTTTGGACATGGTTGTCATCCTTGAACAACAGAAGCATAAAAAAAAAATCATGGAAGGAAAATCTTTCGTTGTAGCTAACCTCTTTGAAGAGATAGATGAAGAGTATTCGTCTGTAAATAAAGTAGGTGTACATACGTTAGATTCCCTGTAAAAAAAACCCATTTTATATTTCTGTAAAGATTATGGACAAGATTGCCCATTGTTGCCTCATTGATGGCGGTTCGGGCCCAAATGTAATGTCGAAGATTAGTATGGAAGATTTAGGCTTGTCTTGCACAAATGAAAACACCAAAAGCATGCTCTCTTATAATAGTCTACAACAAACGACCATAGGTGAAATCAAGGATGTGACCTTGGTTTTGTGCGCGCACCCTGAAATAAGGACAACCCTTAATATTCAGGTAATCGATATGCCAGTAAGTAACCACTTGATCATATTAGGAAGATATTGGCAAGATTTGACGGGTGGATACCTATCACTCGATGGGACACACTTATCTGTTCCTCAGAATGGTAAAAACATCATAGTCCTCAGAGAGGGGATAATTTCACCTTATATAGAAAGTGTCCCACAGCCTAATGTAAATTATATCGAGGATGACCTAGGAGTGTATTCCATCTTTTTCGAGGAGGATCTAGGAGTGTATTCCATCTTTGTCGAGGAGAACAACACTACCTTGGAACAAATCGACTTAGACAACGGGATGTGGCATATGCATTTTGATGGTTCATGCTCCAATGAAGGAAATGGAGCCGGTATTATCTTGTACTCTCATGTGGGTAAAATTCATAACTTTTCCTATAGGTTAGAGTTTGCTTGCACAAACAATGTCACTGAATTTGAAGCATTACTGTTAGGCATTGAAAATGCCTATAATCTGGGTTGTGGTCACCTTACAGTTTTTGGGGATTCTGAATTTGTTGTAAAACTTGTATGTAGGATATACTCTCCTATCAACAATTTAATGGAATGCTACACCCAAATTGTTTGGGCACTTATCTCGAATCTACTATCTTTCAACATTACCCATGTTAAAAGAGAATTGAACTCAATGGTTGACCGGTTAGTTGTTTTTGCAGCCTCTCCTAATCAACAACTTCTGCCACAAAGACATGATTATACTTTTCAATCTCTGTATTGTCCACGTGTCCCTGACAATATAGAGTCATGGAAGGTCTTCCCTAGTGATGAAAGCTTCTCTGCTTTCATTCAAAATGAACCTTATAAGCCTAACGAAATTATATCAATGGAAGATAACAAGATTCCTAAAGGCTTGACTCCTCTAGAAAGTTCATTTTCATCGAGTGATGTAGGCAACAAAGAGAAACATAAAGAAGAGGAGTTGAAAAGGAAAGTGGGTGAAACCATTTCCTTGAATATTGGAACACACGAATCTTTGAAGAATGTTAAAATAGGTGCCCAATGTTTTGATGAAGAAAAATTGAAGTTCGTCAAACTGCTTGGTGAATTTCAAGATGTTTTTGCTTGGTCTTATGAGGATCTTCGTGGTTTTGATCCTACTCTTATACAACATGCCATTCCTATCAAGGAGGGCATAAAACCAGTTAGGCAAAAACAAACACCCATTAACCCTGCACTGGAAGCAACTATTTGAAAGGAGTTGGAAAAAGTCTAGAAGGCTGGGATCATCTTTCCGGTTAAGTATTCAGAATGGGTTTCTAATTTGGTTCTCGTTGGGAAACAACTGGTCAAATCAGATTATGCGTAGATTTTCGCCCATTGAATCGGGCTAGTATAAAAGATCACTTTCCTCTCCCTAATATGGAAATGATTTTGCAGCAGCTGCAGGGTCACGGATAATGTCCTTACTTGACAGTTTTTCTGGTCACAATCAAACCAAGGTAAAAAGGGAAGATAAATATAAAACCACTTTGTGATTCCCCTTAGGGATAATTATAGTTAGTCATGGGAGATAACTCGAGAAACAAAGCCCTACCCCAAGGAGGTTATCCCTTGAGGTTACCCAAAATTTGGGAAAAAGGTGAGGAAGTAGCTCACCTGAAGAATGAAGGTGAGAAGGATGCGGAGCAACATTGGTTTCTGTGTGAAGCCATTTGGAGAGCTAAAGGCACCAAAAATGTAAACAAGTTGATGGAGTTTCAAGCAACTCTATGAGGTAGAGAGAGCCTTACAATGGTACATGAAATCTCCCATCATTATATCCGATCGAAAACATCGGAAGGGTCAAAACCAGGATATGACAATTAAGGGCATATGCTAAATAAAGTTTATTACTTGTTGGGGCACTTTTGCTTATGAACGTACGTTTTTTGTCCTATCTAATGCAGGTACCACTTTTCAAAGAGATATGCAAATAGATTTTGACAATTTGATCAGCAAGATTATTTAGATCTATCTTGATGACTTAACCGTGTACTCTAAAAACCGATCAGATCATTTTGGTCATCTTAAAAGTGTTCTCATGCGATGTGGGAAATTTGGCATTTCTTTAAATCCTTCTAAGTCTATTTTCGACATTACCAAGGGAAATATCCTTGGACACGTTGTCTCTGATTTAGGAATAAGCATTGTTCCTGAAAGGATTGTTGTTATCCTAAATCTGCCTGCTCCCACTTCCAAGAAGGAGGTTCAAGCTTTTATGGGGGTTATTAACTTTGTCTGTAGGTTTGTTCCTGATTTTGTTGTAATGCTCAAGCCAATTCATAATATGCTTAATCAAGATTGTTCCTTTTCTTGGATAGATGATGTTGAAAATGATTTTGTAGGGATTAAGAAAGCAATCAGTTCCGCACTGGTTCTGGCGAAGCCGAATTTTGAGCAGGAATTTATGATATATACTAATGCCACAGAGGAAGCAGTTTCTGCTATCCTCATGCAAGGTGATGACCAATGTAATGAAAAACGAGTGGCTTACATGAGTCAGAGCTTGTCTAATGATGAGTTTAAATATTCTTTTATTGAAAAACATGCTTTCGCTCTTGTTAAAGCTGTTGAAAAATTTCTCTACTTCATCTTAGGTAGAAGATCTTTCGATGGTATGTTGCTTCGCTGTGTAAACAATGAGGAAGCAAAAAAACTGTTGCAAGAAACTCATGGTTCTTCAAATTATGTTATTCATGTAGGAGGTCATTTTTCTGCTAAAACCACTATTTTTAGGATTATCAGAAAATGATACTATTGGCCTTCAATCTTTCGTGATTCTTATGTTTTTTCCAGATCTTGTGACAAGTGCCAAAAATTTGTTGGGAAAGAACGCCTTTCAGCCATGTCGTTACAACATGTCCTCTTGAACTTTCCTTTTTCAAAATGGGGTTTGGAATTTATTAGTCCTATTAATCCTTCATCTTCAGCAGGACAAGTCGTTATCTTGACAAACACAAACTATTTTACAAAATGGGTTGAATTTGTCCCGCTTAAACATTCGACAAATGAGCGGGTGATTTCTTTCCTTGAAAATAATATTTTTTCCAGATTTGGTCATCCTTTGGAAATTATTATAGACAATGGTCCCTCTTTTATTTTCGCTAAGATGACCCAATTTTTAGCTAAGTTGGGGGTTAAACATTTTACCTCATCATATTATTACCCCCAAAGAAATGGGCAGGCCGAGTCTATCAATAATACTCTGGTGAGAATTATCAAAAGGCTCATCAAAGATAAACCTCATCAATGGAACACTCTCCTCACTTACACCCTTTGGGCAGATCGAACTACCACCAAGGTGAGCACTGGTTCCACTCCTTTCCAGCTTGTTTATGGTCAAGAAACCATTCTTCCTACTGAGCTGGAACTTTCCTCCTTAAGGTTAATGCTACAGGTCAAAGAATTAAATTCTTCTGATGTTTCTCAAAGAATGAATGCACTCCTAGATTTAGAGGAGCAAAGGACGTTTGCCTTGGGTAATATAAAAAGAAGACAACAGACTATTAAGAAATATTTCAACAAGAGCATCAAGGATGTCAAATTTAAAGTCAATGAGAAGGTATTGTTGTGGGATTCAACTCATGTTGATAGAGGAAAACATTAAAAGTTTCAAAAATTATGGTTGGGTCCTTTCAAGATCACTTTTGTCCTGGGTGCAAATTCTTATATTCTAAAGGATTTACAGGAGCAATTGTTTTCCTACAACACTAACGGTTCCCACTTAAAACATTGTGTGGAACCAACTTGAAGAGCTTAATGTTGTTTGGACTGTTTCTGTATTTTAGTAATTTTTCATTTATGCTTTCATATTAGTAGTTTTCCATTTCTTCTATTTTCATTTTGTCATTTCATTTTTGCTCATTTCAATTTTGATGTTTCATTTCTATTATGACATTTCTTGCTTTTTGTTCTTTTGATTTCAATTTTTGTCAAAAATAAAATGTTGGATCAGTTTTGCCACAACGACGCTTCTGCAAAGTATTGTTAATCAATAACAATCAAGATTACACGACTATTATGATGTCCCACCTGAAGGCATCATTGAATTTGTTATCTGCTTTCACTGTTGTTTTATGAGATAGTTGGTTATATCCTGCTTCTGCTTTCTGTTTCTTCATCCATTTCGAGATTCAAAAGAGCAAGTTCAGAAAATATTTCTCCTTGAAGTCAATAGAAAATTTTAGTTGAATGGTTATGCTTACAGGGATAAACCCCCTCATACTTAACACTTTCCATGAGTTATTTCCAAATTCCCGGTCATTTTTCAATTAAATCCGCTCACTTCCCCCTGTTGCATAATCATTATGATTCTATCTTCTTGATTTGATGTTACTTGGTATGTGAAACCAAACATTCTGAGTTCTTAATATGTTGGAAACATATTTCCCTGTGGAGTCGTTGGTTTGTTGACGATTAAAATCGTAAACATGAATTATGCCCGCAAAGTATTTCTAAGGCCCTATTATTTAACTTTGCTAATAATATAATACTAATAGGTGGGACTCCCTTGTAAAATAGAGGTGCAAGGATAGACATATCACACATATTTTGTTGTTGTTGTTGTTGTTGTTTTGATGTTGCCTACACAGTCCTACATGGTTGACAATGCAGTCTTGGTTTCATTTTGACATGGTAACGGGTGGATGATGCATTTTGTTGAATTCTTCTTGCGATCCAAAACATTTTTAGTGTTATGAGGGACATGTATTTACAGTTGCTATGATTTAACCATGTCAATAATCATTGTGATCGATTACCTAGCCGCATATATGCAAGAGATATTTTAGTGATAACATAATCAAAATAAAGAAAGAAAAACCTATGAAAAAATCCTAAAGGGAAAGAAGTTATGTTTGAGCTATGATAAAGGGTTATATGCAAACTTGAATGGAAAAGTAAAAGGATGTTAGTGTTAGTCCCAACTATTATGCTATGGTTGGTTAGTGGGTTATGTGAATTTCATTAGATTTGAATAAGGCGCATATAGCATTGCAATATGTATGATGGCATAGAATTATGGCAAGGGTTAACGTGTAAATGATATTGGGTGGCGCACTATGCAAAGGATATTGTCATAGATTTCAAATGGTTCGGCATTGAATACATGGTTTAATTGATTGGTGAATGTTTGGATGTCTTATACATCAAATTGAATAGGCTAGGAGATGGAAGCGGCATGCATTTACTGCACGTCACTCCATACTCCCCCTATCGGTAGTCACCCTAGCATTGTTCCTTTGTTTCATTTTTCGATCTGTTGGTTTTGAAGCTCCGCATTTCAGGCTCTTGGAAGGAAGAAGGTTTGGTCAACTCGCCCTTTTAAGCGTTTTGGTATAGGTATGATTCTTTTTCTCTCCATCCATGAAGTCTTCTCTGTTATATGAACAAATAATGGCTCAATAATGCTTGGATTCTCTGTGTTCCTGAGAATTTCGACTGTGTAGATGTGTGTTATATTTCTCTGTGATGATTGTATTTGTTTCGGATTGCAAGCAAAAAAATTGGGTTTTTATTTTAAGTTGTGCATTGTTTGGTGGCAAGATTAGTTTAATATCATGATTGGTCTATGTGGAATGATAAGTGAATGGTGGTATACATAGCCCTATGTTGATGATGGAGGGTTTAGTTCTATGTATTACCATCGATATTATGTTCCCTTGCAGTCATGATTGTAACCCTTACCCAATTGCAGAGGGATTGCCAGCAGTTGTTGTGTTATTTCTTCGAACCCCGAGTCATGGTCGTCGGCCCATTCTTATTGTGTTTTCACCGAAGTATCCCAAAACCGAGTCTTGGGTGGCCCTAACATTAATATATGCCTTTATGGTTATGGATTGATATGATTTGTATCTCAGTGTTATGTCAAAAGGATGTGTGCGTCCTCACTGGTGTTGTTGTCAAGTTGTTCGGCTCTTAAGTGATAGAGATGTTATGTCTCTGTGTTTTATTTTAATAACCACCATTGTTCAATTAAATTTCTCCTATCTTCTACAAGTGATAAACGCACTATATACACTGGTTATTTTACCCTACCCATCCTTGCTCTCCTTGGTGGCTAACTATTGGTCTCGTTCATGACTTGGAGTAATAAGAAGATTGTGTGGCTCATTGTTGTATCCTTTTCGAAAGGTATTATGTCCATGGTTGATAAGTCTCAGAAGATATCTAGCTCTTTGTGTTATGGTTAAAGGATGAATGCGCTCTTGTTGTCTTCCTGCATTTGATTGTGACGGACCCAATTTGATTTCCAATTGTCTTTGTTCCCTTTGAGCCCCTTCTTGGTTGTCAAATATTGGTTTATCAGTGGAATGGTTAGGGAGGTTTTTCGTCAAGTCTTTGTCTCGTCTTTCCATGATAAAATTGGTTGAACAGTTACAAATGAGAATAGGCGCTTGCATGCAGTCATGAATTGTCTTCTTTCATTATGGTTTCACTCACTGTGTTTTTACCAGCGTAGTCTTGATTGCATTTGGAAACAACTGTGTGTTTTTGCTACGGCCGATCAGGGTTATGGCTAGTTTTAAAAATGAGGCATGTGTGTAGTTGGTGATGTTCGCTTCATATGTTTATATTGCATCATTGTACAGATTACCAATGGTTTTAAAGGTAAAGTTATATCCACATTTATAAGGCTCGGGTTTTATGTTTTGGTCGATTGTTGTTTCATTGCAAGATATTGTCGATTGATATGATGAAGACTGTGTATAATTGGGCATGCTTTGAAGTCTGTTCGCGTTTCAAAAAGAGACCTGTGTATATTTAAAATTGGGCCAATTGTAAATTGGTAGACAATGGATGTTGATTATTATAGTTATGCAGTATGGTTTATCAGGGATAGAGGTCGAGCATATTGTTGTGCATTTTTTAAATTCTTCAAAAGAAGGAAAAGAAATAAAAGATCAACGCTTTGTTAAACAGAACTGTTGAAATGGAAAGTTTGTTTTGTTTAAAGTGTTATAAATTGAGAAATTCTGGGAAATTTAAATGTTGGAACAACAAACAGTTTGATACAAAATTGATAAACAGTGAATGTTGGTATTTTTTTATTGATTTCAATACAAAGTTATGATTATTGATTACTTAATTTGTTTTATGAAAAATATACATTAACTTCCCTACCATTCTCTCGCTTTTTTGCACATTACGAATCCCCTCACATTCCCAGATTCACTTTGCACGCCCTGTTCTTAAAATTAAATTAAAATTAAGTGAAAACTCTGTATTACAACAATTAAAAGGATGACACAGATATAGGTCACAGTTTATATGAATTTCTTATTGTAACATAGTTGATTGTTTAATGATTTGTTGAGCAGTAATCATGTTAGATATTATTTTTGGGATTAACTGCGTAGTGTAAGTCATTAATCTATGACCCATATCCATGAGTATTAGTTGCAAATGACCAATAATTCTCATGATCCGAATAGTCCACTTAGCACTCATTGCATCGGGTGATGCTCACAGGGGTGAAGAAATGGAATTGAAACCAACGAAATGAATCACATAGCATCAATCATCACTTCCGAGGCTTGCACCCAGTAACCTGGACTTCACAAGTGGTCACCCATCCCAAGACGCCTCTGGCTCAAGCACACTTAACTATGGAGTTTTCCCCACAATGAAGCCCACTTAGCTTGCTACCCCATTTGCAAAACCTTAGCAAGTAATCATGTTCTTAATCCCTTTCATTTTATCACTTTTCCTCTCAATACAACCCCCTCATATATCCCATAACCCTTATTCACCCCCTACTCATTGATAAGTATTAAACGATTTTTTATGGATTGGATTTCATGGGTATGATGTGTTGTTGAGCCAAAATTTGTTTCATATTTAAAGAGATGGCATGTATGGTTTGTTTAAGAAGCTAGTTGCTAATAAACCCTGCATACAGGAGTGATCTTCTTCAGTAGAGGAAGCCATGGCCTAAATAACAGGGGAAGAGGGAATTGGAACAGAGGCCCGAGAAGGCCAAGATTTTTGATACATTTTTGATGCAGATCCACAAGAGTTAAACCAACTCTTCCAAGATGGTTTTTTCAACTGGATTGGACAAGGGTTAGTCCAACCTAGGCCAGAAAGGCCTCCCTTCCAACCCCAACATGCCCCTGGTATCCCAGTTCCCCCTCATGTCTCATTACAACCTAAAGTCCCTGAAAATGACGGATGGCAAGAGATTGTTCACACAACAGTCTCCCAACATCATGGCTAGCCCAATTTGTCTCTTCCTACTCCTCCTCCACCAATTAACCCAATTGTCCAAATTACCCTTGCACACTCACTTGTACAGTCTTACCACGCAAGCAAGAAACTCAAAATCGAAGCCCACCATACACATGATAAAGGAAAAGTTGTTGCTTCCCCCTCCTCTCCCTTAAGTGATTCAGCGAAATCTGTTTCATCCTGCATGCACTTGAGAGATGACTGCTCTCATTTTACAGTGAGATCAAGCCTAAAGGATCCACATAGCCTAAGGCTAATTTAGAGAAATCAAAGGGAGACAACAACAACAAAGGGAAAATTGCCTCCCAAAGTGTCAAATATGGTTTTTGAGTATATTTATTTATTGATTGTTGAGGGCAGTTGACTGCTGAAGTTTTTGGACAACATACTATTTTTAGATATTTTGGATATTATATTTTTTGGATATGGTTTAAAATATCATTGATATTAATTTTCAAATTATGAGAATAATGATGGGAGCCACAAGGAGAGATGTGTTTGATTGATTGACTAGTTGTGTTTATTTTTGTTAAGAAACTAAAGGGAGTCACAAGGGGTCCCATCTACTAGTTATTATTCATTAAAGACCCTTATTGTTATTATATTAATTTTTCCCCTAAACTAAAAGTTAGTTGAGTTTTAGTTAAATTTACTAAAAGAAGTAGTTGACTACTTCAACTAATTTTGATTGCTTAAAGGAAAAAAGAGAAGGAAGAACAAGGAGAGCATAGAAGGAGAAAGCATACTAAGGTTTGCTCTTGAGTTTTATTGAGATAGTCCAGTTTTCATTCATTCTTTAATTCATTAAAAACCTAATTCTCTTTTATGACAGCAGGGTCCTATTGTAGACAACAAGATTCAAGGTTGAACTACGTCATTCAGACACTTGTTCTTCAGAGGTGTTGATCTATCTTTGATAGTATGTGTAGACTTGTCTGTTTATGAATTAAATTTCATGAGTGATAAAGGATATTGTGTAGAGTCGAGTGGGCAGCAATTTGTGGCAAGTTCATCCAGCTTTTAAAGTTCAGTTTTTTACTTTTTGTCAAAAGTCCTTTTGTATGGTTTTCATCAGGGACATCTAAGTTTGACTTTGGTCCAAATTCCTTCAGGGATTTTTGTAAAGAGAACTATTCTTTTGATTCCTTGGAATGAAATAAGCGATTTCTATTATGTCTAATCTGTGTTAATTTGTGACTTGGCATTTTTGCTTTTGTCTCCACATTTGCTTTTGTCTCCACATTTACTTTTGCATCTGTTATATTCAGAAAATTATATAAAAATGTTGAATTTTACAACAATCTTTTATTTATAAAAAAAATCATCCTAAGCCGTTGTAAATAATACTTGTGGATTAGGAAACAATTTTTGAGGCTATAAACATAGGGTGATATTCCCGTCTATCTTGCCTTAGCCAAGCATGATCTGAAAATGCTTGAGTAAGATTATTTCATATATTTTTCCTCAACAATGGGCAATTCAAATTTCACATCAAGCTTAAGTAAAGGCATATCATGTTCATGTTTATGTTTATGGGAATGTTTTCTTGCGGTAGAAGTTTCACTTGTACTTGAAGAAGAAGAAGATGATGGAGATGAAGGAGGTGAAGGAGGAGGTTTAGGAGGATCCTCTCCTTCTTCACTTTTCTCTTGTTTGGAAGATTCCCCTTGGAAAGGCCTCTTCTGTTCCAAGTAATCCTCATATAAGACCTTTACCATCTCAGACATGGCGAATAAAGTCTTTTGCAACTCTATCTCGTTTTCAGACATTCCTTCTTCCATTGTCATCTTCTCACTTTGAGAAGTCCTCTTTCTCGATCCAATCTCTGATCTCCTCCTACAAGCTCGTCTTCACCACGACTTAGCTTTTCCTTGGTAATCATGAAAACTCAAACAACCAACCGTCAACCTTATCTGATACCACTTGATCCGAAAATGATCTTTAAAGACTTGGTTAAGTTTTAAGCATGTGTTCAATTACTAACTAGGAGTTAAGGAAAGAAGAAGAAATTAATGAGAGATTATAACAACCAACATAAAGAAATCAAGATCATAATATAAGCAAAAAGAATAACAAACCATAAGAACAAGTTTGTTAATGGAGTTCGACAAGATTGCCTACGTCTCGGGGCCTTTGTCTCACTGGGGGAGGCTTTCTTATTTCTCTTCAATGCTTTAAAAGTACATCAAAAATGTATCAAAAGGATTACAAACTAGTCTGTCTGCGTTCTGCTCGACCTCAATAATCCAACACAACTGACGACACTGAAAAATCTTCAGCGTAGCTCCCAGAATTGGCCTCCAAAGTTCGCTTCCTCAATGTCTTCCCTGCATAAAAATGGCTTCAAGCTTCACAAAATCATCATCATTCTGCCAATATGAACCTCTTGGTCTATCAAAATCCTCTGATTTATATAAGATTTGAGTTGGTGATCCTATCCCAACTTCCTCCCAAGATATGGCCTCAAATCGGGCTCCAGATCCCTAAAAAATGGGCAAAAATCCCTTTATTACATGTTGAAAATCATAAAAAAAAATCAAATTATATAGTTTAAAACCCAAATTTGCCAAATATCTGGGTGCAACCCCTTTCTCCCGAGCCCCTGGTCATATGGGCGCTGCCATATGGCCGAGTTCTAGGCATTGGCCCTAGTCCTTCGGTCAAACCCCTATACTCCCGGTCACATGGTGGACATGTGCCCTAGTGCTATCCTCTCGCGCACCCACCTTAGCTCCTACTATATAGCTCTGGTCGCATGGCGCACCATGTGTCCTCACACTAGCTCCCACCAACTGAGGCTTATCCCTAACCCCACGCCAACTACAATTTAAAACATAAACTTGCCACATGTCAAAACAAGATCCACGTAGATCGGGCGGCCATCGTTGGTGGTGTAACCTGTTGGCGCGAGTAGAGGTCGGCAGTTCGAATCTCACGGAGTGCCAAACTAATTTTTTGACCTAGACAATATTGGAAAAATTTGGGGTGCCACATGGCACCCTCTGATTGGGCCACGTGTCACTTTGTAGTTCGCCTGTACGGTACAGTAAGCAACCCAGTCAACATGCACAATCAACTGCCACGTCACTGTCGTACAACCACGTGTTGTGCCATGTCAACATCTATACTGCCAAGTCACTTTCCCAATCAGCTGTCATGTCAGCATCCATACTTCCCAGTCACCCTGCCATGTCAGCATCTGTACAATCACTTGTCGTTTGTATTGCCACATGTCGGCTTGTCATTGGGCCACGTCACATACGGACTACCATGTGTCACATCTGTACAGTGCCACATGTCATTTCCGAACTGGTCCAACTCAACCTGAAAATGCCAAAATCGAGTGACACATGTCACCTCCTCGTGTTGCCACGTGTCCCTGCTGACGTCACCTTACGTACTGCTGACGTCAGTAGTACGGCCTGTCGACTTTGACTAGTTGATTTTTTCCCTATCTGGGAAATCGATCATAACGCAATATCTTTCACATACAGTGTCCATTTACAAAAAAAAATATATGACCGGAATCAGCGCGACGAGCCTGACGCAATGGCATTGGTTTCGTCTGATTCCAAGAACTTTTATTGTTAGGCCTTCCTAGATCTATTTTGGATCACTTCCATAAGTGAAGAATGATGTTGACAGATTTTTGGAGAATCCCATCTCCATAAATACTAGCCAAAACCCCTTTTGGGTTGGCTTACAGGTATCCAACCCTACATAGATACCCAAAAAACAATAAATCTGACAATACATATTATAGATGGCAGTTAAAGACACTTCCTTCTACTTCTTGCCCCTCATCAGAAGAGGGGTCAAGTTCTTCAATTTCCATAGGTTCCTGGAGCTACTGGATTGATTCTTCTTCCTTATGGACTTCACAAACTAAATTTTATGTTCTCTGATTATTAGAGGCCATTGAGGGATTTTCTACCTACTGGGAGAGAAACAAGTTGCGAATTTTATTGATTTCCAACTTCAAGGAATCAATTCTCTATTTTGAAGCAAGAGAATGCCCACGAAGTTGGCAATATGAGAGGAGCAAGCTTTCTCCAATTTAGAAATCTTCACCATCAATGCGCCACTATAGCCTGTAAAATATCCTCATGTGGACGAATCACCATCTAATTATCTTGTTATCCATTGCAGTAGAACAAAGAAGCCCAAGAGAGTCACCACCCCAAAGATAAATGCCCAACCAAGAACAGAGAAAGAGGTCCTCAGACCTAAGTTCTGAAAAATCCAAGGGTGGACCAACAGAACCAAAACCACATGATACTAACCCATTTATAGAGACCTTGAATTTCTCAATATAAAGCCCCAAATCGATTCCGAGGAGCCAATTGATATAAGCCCTAGGTTTCTTTTTGGTAAAGTAAAAATTAAAAATCCAAAAGTTCAAGGCCTTCCTTACGAGGATGCAGAGATTGGAATGACACGATATTCCCACCATTTGAAAGTAGCATATTTCTTGAGTTATAGACCAAGCACATAGGCATTCCACTGCAATACTTTGATTCAGGGCATCCTTCCACCATCCAAGTTCCATCAAATCCACACAAATATCTCCCCATGAATCCCAAACTTCCCCACTAAAACCACCACCACAACCTTCATTGCAGACAAGGAAGAACACAAAACCAACACATAGACTAGAGACACAAACACGATCACCATCGAAGCCTAACAAGCCGACACAGAAGTTTCCATGGAAACCATAAAAGAAGCCACCATCGTAGCCTAACTAACCCAGAAAGATAGAACCCAACAACATTCTTTGTCGAAAACCTTAAGCTTCCTTCCTAAAATGCTAAACCCTAGATTCCAAAGGGCATTGAATTGCCATGATCCAAGCTTGCAAAAGTAAATGAAGAGAGGGAACGAAACATCGTCTCACGCTCTTCCCAAAGTGTTGTTAGCCCAAATCCATTAAATGAAACATTATGAAATAAATTCCCATTAGTGCCACTAATCGATCAAACTAAGGGATTGGGAAATAACTTATGTTCCCATTTTTCGACAAAGTTTACAGGCTTCAATCCACTGCGAACTTGGCCCAATGATCAGCCTCAGAGTTAAATTCTCGTTTGATATGCAAGAAGGTAAATTTATGAAATGAAGAAAGTTCCCGCTTGATCCTTAAGGTCAAACTTATGAGTATATTCCCCTCTAGATTTGATTGGGCTATCATTAATTTAATGACCAACAATGAATCTCCAAAAATCACTAGTGATTAAATGCTTTCTTCCTTTGCGATGGATAAACCACACCACATGGAGTAAACCTCAGCCAGATTATTTGATACCTTCCCTAATCCTCATGCGTAATGAACAATCTTATTTCCCTTGGGATCATAAAGACTCTCACCCACACCTACCACCCCTGAACACTTTCCTATTATATATATATCGAGTGAATCGATAGACCTACCAATTATCACTGAGAAGACTCAGGGTTGAGTCGAATAGATTACCCCTTTCCCATCATATTATTCAAGGTAGGAAGGAGGTGATAGGTCTAAATACCTACTCAACTCTTCTTTCCTAATCCTCCTTATAAAAAAAAATGGTATCCACATCATACCATACTTTGTTACTTTTGAAGGTAATCACTCCATTTTCTAATTAATTTGCCACTTGGTTGGCCATTATCCTCCTCTAAAAAGTTAATGATATTTTTATACCAATCTAAGCAACTCGCCACATTGTATGTGGAACTTATAGATTTATCTTTAAGAATATCAATTAATAACTTAAAATTGCCTTTGACAACAATTATATGAAAAACAACACTAAAGACTTTCATAATTTGTAAGATGATTACTTTAAATGGACGGTTCAATCTGGACAACACCTTTGCAATTGGAAGGCAAAACCAAAACATAAAGGTGGTTGGGTACTTCACAAGTTATTCCATTTCAACAAAGCGCTCTCACAACTAATTCGAGTGTTGACCTCTCCGGGCATCTGGCATTCCATCATTAAAGATAAATATCTGTCACATTTCACTGCCATTAGATGGCTTCATTCTGAACCGGTTACCTCCAGGACACACTCATATTTCTGGAAAAATCTCATTACAGCTAAAGACTGGATTCTGCGTGGGCTTTGTTGGCAGCCGGGGTCGGACCACTCCATCACTCTTGGCCGCGACCGTATCATTGGGCTGGGAGAGGCCTCTTTACTTACACCTCAACTTATTACTCATTTACACTCCAGAAATATTTATTTCCTTTATCAGATCTGCGATCACTCTATTTCATCCACTGTACCCGACAGATGGATCTCCGACAGCTCGCTCGAACTCAGTCCTGAGCTTATTCCAACCTGGAATACCTTCTGCTCGACTTTAACATTATCAGGTATTCACTTAAGCGACATGGCTGATCATCTCCTGTGGTTTGGAGGAGATCATTCAGGTAACATCTGTGTGTGCAACATTTACTCTGAGATCGCGCATTCACTCTCGCCAATAAATCTAAAGGGATGGCGAAATTTTTTATGGCGATGGCATATTCCCTCTAAAATCAAATTATTCTTTTGGCTATTGATTGACCAAAGCTGAATAGCTGGGATATTCCGTTGAGAAAAGGATACACAGGTCCAAATATTTGCCAATTGTGCTTTTCGGATGCTGAGAATGCGGATCACCTTTTCATCAATTGCACCTTTACTAGATCGGTATGGGAAAAACTCTATCTGCAGCTAGATCTCAACTCCACATGGGACGAACCTTCTCTCTCCATCTGTTTAGATCTCTGGACGCATAGGGAGCATGGCTACAAACATTTACCTCCCCTGGTATGTTGGACTATTTGGCTTACCAGAAATAAAATAAAAAAATTCAGATGAGATCCCATCGATTAGCACAACAGTGCACAAAACTTTGGTTTTATTAAAAAGTTGTATTGACATACACGGGAAAAAACCAAGAGTAAAAAACAAAAAGAGGTTTTCAGATCTTGTGGATATTATGACTTGGTTCGATGGTGCAACACTCTCGAATAGAACTCAAAGTGGAGTTCGCGGACCGATTAGACTCACAAACCACACTTATTATCGATGGACCTTCAATTGTGGTTTGAGAATCAACACTCGAGATGAACTTTTGGGCGCCTGGGCCACTTTATATTTAGCTTCCAGATTACACATACAAGATCTTCAGCTGCTTGGAGACTTTAAAATAATTATTGAATGGTTAAACCACAAGGGTGATCTACAAGTCATCTCTCTGAAGGACAAAATCAATTTACTTCTTCCCTCCTTTCAAAATCTCAGCTATCAAAGACAACGCTAAAAAGGAGAAAGGGCATAATCACTTATAATCTATGGATAGATGGTCATGAGGGCCCATCACACTACATTACTCTATAATTTTTCTCTTTTTGTCATTCTAGACTTATATTTTTCCTCGGTTTTCTTGGAGGTTTTTACATGCCAGTTTTAGTAGCTTCTTCATTGTAACAAGCTTTCTTTTCATTTATGAACTTTCACCATTGTTGATATTGTAGACCACTATTTATGAACTTTTACTTGTGTAATTGACTCTTATTAGAAAACATGATTATATTTATAATATAATTGAGAAATTTTCCCGTTGAAAAAAAATATAAAATGATACTTTTATGTTATGTTTATGATGATTTATAAAAAACCCTTCCTACCTCAACTAATTTTTATTTCCTTTCAATGCATTGTAAAAGTTCAATTTCCATCCTTACTTTGGTAGATTCTACATATTGACATTTATAAGATCTATAGGGCAATTATTTACCATTATTTCATTTTTTTTTAATATAAACTTAAAACAATTTGGTAGATTCTACATATTAACATTTATAAGGTAATTATTTACCATTATTATTATTATTATTATTTAATATAAATAAGATTTATAAGCAATTATTTACAATTATTTCATTTATATTAATTTTTCTTTTTTTCTTTTTGATATGATGTTTTTTTCCAATAGAAAATTATTCTTTATATTATATATATATATATATATATATATATATATATATATATAATTGTGTACATTTGGCAAAAATATACTTAGTTAACATCTTTTGATCACAAGATATCTGAACTTTACAGTGGATTAAAAAAAAAAAAAAAACACTACTAGAGTCCCACTTAGCTCACAGGCTGAGGTGAAAAGTGAGCAACATTGTACCAGAGTATGCATATTCCACAAAATAGCTTTCAAGAGTGTGACAAAAATATTGTAGTCACCGAATTCTAAGGTTTATAGGCTACTATAAGAAAAAAATACATGCTAATAAATATTTAGAATTAGAGGAGGACCCTCATTTCCTTCTATCCAAGTGAAGGATTTTATTTTTTGCAGATATCCAAGTGAAGAATCGAATTTTTAGAGCTATGTCCCATGTCCATAATCCTCTCTTCCAGCCAACAATAGGTTGTTGCCATAATGTTTTTGTTATGACACTATAAACATTTTTGGCTGTAAGCAAACCAGAATAATCTCCACCCAACCACCTTAGCTCGTCTTCTTTATTATGTAGTTGAATCCCCGAGCCCGTTAAGGCCATACAATAGAGGTCCCATTCCTTTGTCAGAATCCCAAAGAGTCCAAGCTCCATGTTATTAACCCAATGATCAGTTATGATCCTTGGCATGTTGGTGCCTCTGGCATGAAAAAGATAATTGATATTTTTAAGCTTTAAGGCCGATAAGAGCTCTCCAAAGAGTAAAGAGGAGTTTCCCATACCCAGAATTAAGTCTTTGCCTATTAAAACTGGATGTCCAAACCCAAGGCTCCAACACAACCAATGGGTAATCAAATGTAAAGACTTTAAGATATTTTTCCATGTCTGAGAGGCATTGTTCGAAAAATTGGTAGTCGTTATGAACCAAGTAGAGACAAGAACATATGGGAGATATTTGTCTTTGATAACCTTGTGCCAAATACCATCCTTTGTCAACACTCGCCACAACGAAGTTGCTGCTAAGGCTTTATTAAAAAGAAATATGTTTCTTAAGCCCTAGCCACCCAAGAGCTTTGGTTTTGCAATTAATTCCCAACTACACAAGTGAAAATCAAGTTTTTCGCTACTTCATGACCAAAGAAAGTTGTAGATTAAGCTTCGAATCTTATTTAGCACAGATGCCGAAATGGTCGCCAATGACAACCAATAAACTGGTTGGCTTTCCAAAACGGCTTTTATAAGAATGTAACGACCTCCAAGAGTTAGCCACCTATTACACCAATGTCTGATCCTTTTTTCGAACTTTGCTATTAACCATCTCCAATCAACAACCTTGTACGATTCAACTTTTAGATAGTAACCAAGATATCTAAATCCTTCTGTAAGTTCAACAAAATTATAGGGAAAAGCTTCTTTAAAATTCTATAATAGCTCCCCTTGAAATCCAAAAAAATGAAAGGTAGATTTTGTCATATTTACCCTTAATCCCGAAGCACTACAAGAGACTTTTAGGAGGTCAAATATCTCCTTCCATTCGTGAATAGATGATTCTGTCATGATGAGGACATCATCGAAAAATAAAAGATGAAGGATCTTAATAATCTTGGAGACCTTCACCCCTATTAGCTTCCCTTTGTCCTGACTTTTCTTTAACATCAAACTAAGACCTTCCATTACTAAAATGAACAACAACGGAGAAAGAGGGAAGCCTTGACGTAGTCCTCTGCCACTCTGAAAAAAAGGAGAATCCTCCCCATTTATTAGAACTGCAAACTGCACACTGACCACACAACTCATAATCCAATTTGTAGTTTGAAGGCTAAAACCTGATTGGAGAAGAATCATTCTTAAAAAGTCTCAGTTAATACAGTCATAGGCTTTCTTTAGATCCAGCTTCAAGATTAAAGCCTTCAACTTTTTTGCCTTAATGCTATGTAAGAATTCTTGTGTCATGCATATGGCGTCCAGGATCTGTCTGCCTTTTAAAAACCCTAGTTGTTCTGCCGACAGAGTCCTTAAGAGAATAAGTTTTAATCTAAGAGCAATAATATTTGCAATAAGTTTGTAACACATGTTACAAAGAGCTATAGGTCTAAAGTCACCAAAGGTAGCAGGCTTATTAACTTTTGGAATTATTGCCAGAAAGGTCGAATTTAACGAGCTTATCACCTAGCCTCGTTTCCTCGAGTCCTCCACCACTCCCAACAAATCATCCTATACCAATTCAAAAAATTGGGAGAAGAATTCAATAGTCCAACCATTGGGGCCAGGGATTTTGTCAAGTGAGAATAACTTAAGAACTTCCCATAATTATTGTTTTGTGTAAGGTCTATCAAGGAGTGAGGTATCCTCCTCAGTGACAACTCGTGGAAAGAGTCCGGCTGAGTATACTTGATCAACAATATTGGAGTGTTCATCTTCCTCAAAAAATCTCTTAAAGTGTCTGGTTGCCTCTTTTTTAATGGCCTCTTGTCCTGAGTGGGTCTACCCATTCTCATCCAGAATTTCCCAGATGTGTTTTCTATTTCTTCTAGAACTAGCAAAATGATGAAAATATTTGGTATTTTGATCATTGTTTTTTATCCAAATGGCTCTGCTCCGCTGTCTCCAAAGTTCTTCTTCTGCCAAAAGAATTTTATTCCGCTCTTCCTCCATGTTCTTGATGTGGTCAATCATAACCTGACTCCTTAACTCCCTCAAAGCCTCATGATAAGCAACCCGAAGTTCCTCCTCCAACTGATCCAATCTTAGTAGCTTTTGTTTTCTTTGTTCTTTTGCCCAGGCTTTGATGCAATGCTTTAACACTCTCAATTTCCAAACAAGTCTCCGTTGTACACCAAGTTCTGTCTCAAACTGTTGATATGTCCAGACTTCCTTCACAATATATGGAAAGTTGCTTTCCTTCATCCACATCGGATTTAATTTAAATGGATAGGCTGTTGGGACTAGGTTACTTTCAAATTGCAAAAAAACAAGTGCATGATCTGATAGATGTGGATAGGCCACCCAGGACCTGAACCTACCGGCTCCATTTATGAGGTCTTCTGACATAAAGACCCTATCCAATCTTTTTAAGATACTCTCATCTCCAAATCTACCATTCTACCAAGTAGGGACTAAGGCATTTGGAATAACTTCCACGAGCCAATTATCCTGAAATAACTGTTTGGAGTATCCTGCCAACTGGTCCAACTATGCCGAGGCTCCCCAAACCTCACCAGCACTAATGGTGAAGTTTAAATCCCCTACAACAATCAAGTTTTTGTGTGCCAACATACCCCAAGAGGCCACTTTATCCCAAAATAAATGTCTGCCACTGTAAGGGCCATAAACATTTAGAAGGGAGAGCGACTGATTATTCACCAAGTAAGTACCTGCCAAGAAAATTCGACCACAACAAAGATAAGGTTCAAGCAAAAATTTATTTGGATCCCAAGTCACTAATAGACTGCCATAAGTGCCCACCGAGCTTACAACACATGTAAGCCAAGAGGGTTGAAAAAAATTCATAAACAACCTCGCCTTCTTCTCTTCCACTAGTGTTTCTTGCAGAAATATGATATTTGGAGCAAACCTAAACAATAGTTTGCACATGGAGGCAACTTTCAGGGTCCCCCCCACCCCTCTTATATTTAAGGAAAGAAAAATCATGTTTTAGTCCTGGCTAGGGATTTCATGCCTCTAAGCGCTCCGATATCAGTGATGTTGGAAGAGTGAGTAATAGAAGTTGAAGTAAGGGAGTTTGATTTTTTACGCGCACTCCGAGTTTTAAGGGGAGAGATTTCAAGACCCAGTCCCTTTGACCAAGTAAAATCTTTTCGAGAGCCCTCCTCAGTCTTTTCCAAAGTACCTAAAGCTCCAACAGAGTCCAAACTTCGGAGTTCAAACCTTCCTAGAAAAGTTGGTAAAGGGATAGGTGAAAGAACCTCTCTGTAAGAAGGGATCAAAGAATCCTAGACCGCTCCTATGGAATCTTCACCAAGTTCTGATTTCGTAAATCCAGGTAAAATACTAGAGTCTCCCTCCGGCTTAGTAGGCACACCAACACCACCCCTTGACAAATCTGCCGAAATTGTAAAGGTTTCAACAGGTAATGGATAGATCCCCTATTGTCACTTGGAGAACCAGATTCTCCTCGAGGGTCTAGGCCCACAGTGGAGGTGCTACAAGGAATCCCCCCCCCCCAAGAACGACTAGGCAATTTGGTACACAAATATTACCCTCTCGACCCGAAAGCGAGTCAACAGAAAGACCACTCGAACAACGGACCCCCAGAGTGGTGGAAGAGTCTAAAATATCTCTTTCTCAGGCTGATAAAGAAAAATAGAGAGAGGGACAAATAGACTTTAGCTTACCCGTGACTGAGTTTGAGAACTCATGCTGGTTGGCCTCCAATGTTGCTGAGTTGCCTAGGCCTAAATCGTAAAAGGCCACTTCTGGCGAAAACTCTCTAGTCGACTTCCTGATCATAGAATCTTCTGACTCCTCCTCAAATATACCTTGACAATCCTTCCTCAAGTGACCAGTCCTTCGACAGTAGGAGCACCTAAATGGGATACCAAGATAATCCAAGTTCTGGCTCACAGTGTGTCCCCTCCAATCTATCTCAAGAGATTCTAGTAGACCAGAATGAATATCAAGTTCAACCAAAATCTTACCCATTCTTCTAACATGAGCTAGAAGTAACTGTTCATAGACCTTAATAAAACGACCCAGTGCATTTCCAATAGCCTCTAGAGCCTTCGCATTCCAAAAATGCATCGGCAAGCCAGGTAACAAGACCCATAGGTGGTGAAAGCAAAAGCATTCATGAGCCGGATCGAAGCTTACCCACCAACGCTTTAACATCATGCTGTTGCCATCAATAACCTAGAGCTTGTCCAATATAAGGTGAGTATCATCTGTGCTTTTAAAACGGAAGCCAAACCAACCTTTCGTCATATAGATGACCTCTGGTGTGTACCCCAAAAGTGGAGACCAAGTAGACTGGACCCAATCCAGAACAAAATATTTGCACAAAGAACGATAGGAAAGGTGACCCACCAAAGCACACAATGCCAAACTTACCGATTCCTCTAAACATACATCCTCTCCTAAAACCATTTTCCGCTTGGAACGATTTGGGGTCCATGCTTCGCACAGAGCTTTCCTCCGCCTCGAGACTTTCGATCAGAAACTGCCCGAGTTTTTTAGCCAATATTCCACCCTAAGCCTTCCAGCCCACCTACTGGGTTATAGACTTCTCTCTGTTGATAGGAAGATAATCCTGGTAGGCTCACTAGATCAAAAGACCGATCAGGTTCTAAAACGCTCGCTCTCGTTGGGAAAAGGTTTGGGGAAAGTGACAAACTCACCGGCTTCGTAGGGTGATGTCCAGATTATTTGCTAAACTTGTCAGCCGAGGCGATGATTCCAACACTGTTCCAGAGAGCCTCGTCAGCCGCACCCATGAGTACGCTGACTTTAGCCTCCATCCGGAAGCTACCTAGGAAGAAAGCAAGGTTGCCACCTATAACTCCACTGATGCCTCCCCCACCTGACGACAAGACCATTGTCTGTCATGCAGTTAAGGCTCTGCACCCACCATAAAAATTCAAAACCGAAATAAATCCAAACGAGATAGTCTACCTACAGTGCAAAGCAAAGTTAAGGCTCACTAAAACGCCTCTAAAAAAAACTAAAAAGCTACAAGTAGTAACTAACTCCAACTAGTCCTCTAATGTGAGACCATGTTTCGTCTGCCCCCCGACCCCACATCTAGAAAAACAAAGGCTCCGTGAGCCTCTATCCACAATTGTTAAAGAAATGCAGGTTTTTGGACTAGTTTTTTGAGTTGTTGTCCCACTTTTTTTTGACATGGACTTCCTTTTTAATATAAACTTAAAACTATAAATTCTACATATAAATATTAACATTTATAAGGCAACTATTTACCATTATTTCATCTATTTTTCTTTTTCTTTTTAATATGAAATTAAAACAATTCTGATTTTCTATAAATCACTATCTCACTTTTTTTTTACTTTTTCATTTGAACCTAAAACCTATTTTTTTCCAAATGAATATACGCCAATGATGCCGAGCGTTGTTTTGAACGTGGATGAATCATTATAATACTTAAGTAGAGATGAACGTTAAAACATTGATTAAATTTGGGAGTAAATTTGTGCTGGAAATATTCGGAATTGTCGGTGTCAGAAGTGGCAGGGAGGTGGAAAGAATCATATTGTTGGAAAAAAATTAAGTGTGCTTGAAATATTCGGAATTGTCGGTGTCAGAAGTGGCATGGAGGTGGAAAGAATTATATTGTTGGAAAAAAATTAGGTGTGCTTGAAATATTCAGAATCGTCGGTGTCAGAAGTGGCATGGAGGTGGAGAGAATTGTATTGTTCGAATCCGCTAGAGACAAAGCAGCCAAGGAGTATCTGCGTTCGCCCCACGACGCCGATGTAATTCATTGTCCATCAAATAAATGTTAAATTTATTTATGTGCATACTTGCAGAGAATCTGAATAAGGGTTTGGGTAAATGTGTTGTTCAAAAATTGATTCTATTCTATTTGTTTTTATATTATTTATTTATTCATAAAAATAACAGCATGAAAATACACACTAGAGAATAGTCGTGTGCGAAAACCAGTAGAGGATCCATCCGGGGATTTGTATCAGTATGCGTTATGCAATCAGAGCTAACCTGGATGGTCGTGTTTATATTTGGCATTTAGGGGTTGTTTGTGCCAAAAGATCCATATTTCATTCCTTTCTCTACTCGGGCAATCTCGCAGTTGGGTTTAAATTCACTCCAATTCGTACTTCTCTTATCACAAAAACCCAAGATGTTGTCTCTGTTTTTCATTTTTCTTGAAAATGATACTTTAGTGATTGTAAAAATCATCCGCGCACATACTCTTGCATTCCCCTTAGACCTAGCAGGGTAGGGGTATACTCACATCCCTGTGGATGCCAGGGGACAGCTGAATCCCAAAACTTTTTAACCACCAGTCAACAGGGTTTCTATATGTATACAAAACTAACCCAATTCGTGTGCAAAAAAAATCATAAAATGGGGTTTAGGTCCAGCAAAAGTAAGCCCATAATGGGCACCAAACAGTAATAATTAAAACAACCAGTCATTTAGGTGGCACACGAGGTTCAGGATTTTCCACATTGGGTGGTTTGGTCCCCACCGAGCCGAAGTTGATTTGACAACATCAACACCCCAGCCCGTCTGATTTCCTAGATTTCCCCGCCAACTAGGGTAGGTGGGCCAGCCATCTGCATTTTAAACGCGAACCTCCTAGCAGTTTATTTCCTTCACAGAAGTTAAATTGTCACGAATTGAAGAGATACAAAAGAAAATAACTGAGAGAGGAGCCAGAGCAAGGAAGAACATAAGTGAGAAACCCTAAGAGGCATGAGGCCCTAGCTCAACATCAGAGTCAGAATTAGGGATAAACGTAGAGGTGGAGGAGGGAAAGGAGGCATCCCTATCTCTGCCTGATATGTGCACAACACCAGCGATGCAAGAAGGCACTCACACACGAGAAATAACAAGGAAGCAAGTAAATAAGTATGAGAGAAGATTGGTGGAACTGTCCACGTATCTGTACACATATCCAATAAAATATGATAAAGGGTGAGTGATCAATTTAGGCTAAATCACCCAAAAAGAGAGAAGGATAAAGTACAAAATATAAAGGTACAAAATAATACATGCTCACTAGATTAAGTCTCATTGGTTCCTCCCTGCTGAGAGGAAATTGTCCCTGATTTTTGCTGAAGATGGGGAAAGTGACATTCAAAATCTGATTGGGGCATCCACTTGGCTTGAGTGGGCATAGTTCCTTTGTGGCTCATCATTTATGTGGTGATTCGATGATGCCTAGTGGGTATGGTATGGGCATAAAGAAGAGTATATTTAGGAAGGGGAGGCTGAAAATCTGGAATTGTGGCTTTTGTTGATGATTACAGCTTCGTGAGACATCCTCCAGGACATAGATTGAGTGAGTCGGCTTGTGAGAGAGCCCATGAGATGTGCGTGTCGTTCCTTTGTGAGACTGAGATGAAAAGCTGTGTGCCCCTGTGTGGGGTAAGGATGCCCATGAGATGGGTGTGTTGATGTGTGTGCCCCTGTGTGGGGTGAGAATGCCCATGAGATGGGTGTGTCGTTTGAGATGAAACGATGTGTACCCCTGTGAGGGGTGAAGGTGCCCATGTGATGGGTGTATCGTTCTCCTCTGTGTATAGAGAGTTGAGACAATGTGGTACTCCAGATGATTCTCCTGTGAGACTCAGTGAGATAAAAATCTGTTGAGTAGGACGTCCTTGTGGCTGAGCACTGGTGGACGTGCCCCTAGTGGTTGAGCACTAGTGGGTGTGTGAGATCCCTTGCTATATTGTCTAAGAGTAAGATTTACTTGTAACCCTAATTGTGATGTAAAGGGTACAGGTCGGCCCCACCATAAAGTGAAAGATAATTAATATTGTAATTATTAATTATATTATGAGTTATTGAGGTCAGCCCTGTTGTGCCATAGACACCACTTTTGATGTGTCCAATCTAGTATAAATAAAGGTGATTTCCTCATTGAGGAAACACACAACTCACGTAATTTCGGAATTTCAGCAAGTACATCTTCTAGGGCTGAAGTGCGCACCTCTCTTGGGCGCTAACTTCTTGGTTTTGGAGAGCACCCTTTTGTGTGCTAAGTCTATGGTGTGGGAGGTCTTTCTCTTGAGAATATAGCAAAGGATTGCTGGGTTTTCTTCCCTTGTTGAGAAGGATTCCCGGGATATTTCTTGTGTTCTTGTTCATGGTATTTCTTCTTGTGATCTTGGTTATTGCAGCAATTGTGAATGGTGTAGCTGCATTTGTTTATGGTTCAAGTAAATGCTAAAATTGAAATAAACCTCTTACTTGAGCCTAACATAGTGAAAATTCAACAACTTTGGGGGTTTGACATGAATAAATTCCTCCAAGTGAGGTGGCTCATACAACTTTTTGACATTCACCACACCTCGGATGTCAAGCTGAGGTGGGAGTGTTAAGCACCTAACCATAGCTGTCATTCATTATAATCATATTAATTATTGTTATGTTGGCTTCTTATTGCTTTCTAGCCGTCTTTGTCTCCTATATAAAAATCAAGGAGACTCATTTGAAGGATCATCGTATTTTGTGCATTTGATATATAGTAATAGGAGGTTGCCTCCTTGAAGAACTTCTTTTTCATTTACTTCATTTAGTCATGGCTTTATTGAATTAGGTCTTTTTTAATTCTTATTTGGCTACTTGGTCCATGCCATTTAGTAGTAGAGCAGATGATCCTTGGTATGGCTCTTTCAAACGAGCCATCTCACCATTGCACTCTAACGTTTTTTGGATCATTGGCATGGAAATTTTAGGGTTGATAGAGGAAAGAGCGAAGTACATTGGGATACAATTTTTAGAATCCAGTTTGCCATATTTTCGGAGTTACACGCTGTACAAGTTAGGGTTTTTCAATTTTGTCTATTCCTCAAACTAGGCTAAAACAAATGGTTTTAGTAAAACAATATTTTTTAAGGATTTTGGGGTCAAAATTTGGTGCGATTGGTGGCATTGGATAGAATATAGACTAGGGTGTTTCATGTCTTAATTTTAGCCCTATTAGGGAAATACTAGCAAAGTGATAGTTCGTACAAGTTTGTTATCTTGAAATAGGGCAAAAACAATAGGTTCTAGTAATTCCACTATAAATTTCTTTTGGAGGGTCCAAATGGAATGGAATTAGTGGGAGCTTGAAAAGGACATATCATAGTACATCCTATAAAAATTTCATGGATAAAGGATTAGAATTGGTGGGGTTGTAATAGGTTCAAGGTAGTCGAGTAGAGCAGACCCTAAGTCGGGGCTTTACAAGGGTTTTGAGGAGACCCCGATTTTATAATTTTCTCTCTTTTTTGCAGCTATTAGCTTTTTTAGGCTAGTGAAGTGTAGCGATGTTTATAAACATAGAGATATGTTGTTTAGCAGGTAAAACAGTGGTTGGGAAACATCCATGCAAAGAATATGGGTTTGGTCATCATAGGATGCCCTTGTACACCGTTGTTGGTACCCAACAAAAAGTATCTTATTAGACATAATTTGTTTATGGGTTTGATCTTCCATGTGCCCTTGGGTATATCAGAAGCCCCATGGGCATACCTTAGACCATACTTAGATCTCCTTTCTACCATTTGTATCTATAGTACATCGAGCACAACACTCAGAGAGATTACTCTCATGTACATGGGAATTGAGTAGTACGACTAAGGGTATGGTCCATCCTCCTTAGTTAGTTCTATGAAAGATTGACTGAGTACTACTATTGGAAACCCAATGATATATCAGAGAGCTATAGAGCCTGATTGTCATAGGCCTAGACTTTTCGTTTTGCTTGAGTGTCCCATATCACTCAAGAAGCCTAGTCACTATGTGGCTTTGACGTGACCTTACTAGTTGGGAATGGCCATCAAATGCAAGTATCACTCGGACTATGCCTAACCAACATGTCTTGATTGAACCCAAGCCAGGCACCTTAGAGTGAGCGAGATGTCGAGTGCTTGTTTCATAGTAGGTGATGCTACACCATTGCCACCCGACCATAGACAATGCTGCACCATTGGTTCCCCCGAGCTAATCGGCTTGAACAACCGATTGTCCAACGTGAGACTTTGCTATCATCCATCTAAGCCAATACTTGATAGTCCTTAAGGATCATGTCCTTGCTTCACTAGGTGTTCACATACCTTCAATATCACTCATCAACACTATTGCCCAAGCATGGACAACACACAATCCATCACATTGCCAAATTGCGTTGTCCTTCGTTGAAGCTTGCTATGTAGCACCTTGTTGTTGTTTGCCCTCACACGAGTAGACATCCTTGGTCCTCCTAGCCTAYGCGCTAGTACACYGTCCTAAACGTCTTATGTTTTCTATCCATGAGTCAACCACTAAGGCTACCAAATATATAGACTTGTTGTGCACCCTTATCCAAGTTTTCCTRGTGYGCCATCCGTCATGCCACTAGTACTGGCACCTCAAGTAGGGTCCTTACATTCTTCCCCTCTCGAATTATCGATGTCCTCGTCAATGCGGCTCCGTCGGATTGTTGACGAAAGGGGTGTTSGTGTTGGTGAAGAGACACTTCTGCAATTTCCACATTCGAATKTGGCTCTGATACTATTTGTCATAGGCCTAGATTTATCGTTTCACTTGAGTGTCCCATACCACTCAAGAAGCCTAGTCACCATGTTGAATGTGGTTCTAACTTCTGATATTATTTGTCACAGGCCTAGATTTTTCATTTCGCTTGAGTGTCTCGTACCACTCAAGAAGCCTATTCACCATGTGGCATTGATGTGGCCTAGCTAGTTGGGCATAGCCATCAATTGCAAGTATCACCCGGACTATGCCTAACCAACATGTCTTGACCGAACCCAAGCCAAGCACCTTAGAGTGAGCAGAATATTGAGTGCTCATTTCACCATAGGTGATGCTACACCATTGGCCACTCGGTGACAATGTTGCACCATTGCCTCCATCGAGCTAGCCACACTCGAACAACTAACTTCACAACATGAGATTGTGTTGTTATTTGTCTAAGCCAACACTTGATAGTCCTCATGCCCTTGCTTCACTAGGTGTTCACATAACTTTAGTACACTCGTCAACGCTATTTCCCAAGCATGGATAACACACAATTGATCAAATTACCAAATCAAGTCATCCTTCGCTGAAGCTTGTTGTGCAACACCTTGTCGGTTGTTTGTCCTTACTCGGCTAGACATCCTTGGTCCTCCTAGCCTACGCACTAGCACATTGTCTTAACTGTCTTGTGGTTGCCACTTGCGAGTTGGTCATCAAGGCTGCCAAATATATAGACTCACTGTGCACATGTGGACAAGTTTGCTCGACATGCCATTCGTCATGCCATTACCACTGGCACCTCAAGTAGGGTCCTTACACTACCCTCCCTTGCCCATAAGACCTTGCAAAACCCTAGCCCATTATGTTTAGACATAGTAAGACAAATGCGATTTTTGCAAAGGATTCTAAAGGCTAATCCTTGAAACAAGAAGAGAATGAAGATTTGGAATTTAAGGTGTCCAAGTTGGAAAAGAAAATAACAAGCATGGAAACTACATTAGCAAAGAAGGTAGGCATTCTAAATATGGTAAATAAAATAAAATTGCAAAAGTTGAAAGATGATATCAAGTCAAACATGGAAAGCAAAGAAAATCTCAAAGAGATGGCAAGCAAAGATGATCTCAAAGAGATGGCAAGCAAAGATGATTTTTAAGACATGAAAGAGGACCTTGTGAAGGAGCTAACAAGCCTCCTTATCCCAAATTCTCTTACTCATAGAAGAGGATAAGGAGAGCAAGAGGATGGAGTTCCAATCACGAGATGGCCAACAAAGATGATCTCAAAGACACGAAGGAGGACCTTGTGAAGGAGATAACAAGCCTCCTTACTCTAGATTCTCTTACTCAAGACAAGGATAAGGAGAACAAGAGGATCAAATCCCAATCACTTATGGAGAAGATACTTACACATCTGGAGAACAAGAGGATTGAGTCCGAGATACTTTATCATTCATCACTCCAAGATCCACACCATCGTGATTTCAACTCAAGACCAAGGAGCTACTTCATTTTCCATATCGATACAAGGAATTTTGATGGTAATGATCCCATGACATGGATATTCCATATGAAACAATTCTTTGATCTACACCATGTGCCAACTCTACAAAAGCTAACTATTGCATCCCTATATTTAGAACCTGATCAATTTGCATGTTACTGATGACTTTGTGAATGCAAAAGGGACTCTATTGTCTCTTTGTCTGTTTTTACAAAGGAATTGGTAGCACCTCATGGAGATAGTATGAGCAACATATTCTTTAGTCAATTGACAAATCTCAGGCAAAGAGGTCTAATTACAAAGTACATTCAATAGTTTCAATATTTTTTTTTTAATAAAACTACTAAAATTTATATTCAAAAAAACTGTGGTCTAGCCACAAAGAGAGAGTCATTACAGATTCAAAATAGGCCTGTAAGTTTCAAAATCAAGCTGAAAATTATCCCTATCTGGAATTGCCCAAACTACTAGCCCTGAAAGTGGCTTACAACTGCTACACAACATAATATACCATATTTAAAAGATACCATGAATCAAAATACAAAAACAGAGCGTGCTGGTTAAGCATTGTCTAAGGGAGTTTCATCATGAGCTTCTTCTAGAGAGTCCGGTGGTGAATTGAGGTCTGGAATCCGCCTGGGAGGAGTTGGGGATGAGGCTGCATCCGAGACATCGTGGTTGGGAGATGGCTGAGCCGAAGAGACAGGCCTAGAGAAAAGATCAACTACCTCGTTGTGGATAACATTCACTTCATCCCTTAGCTGCTGAATTCCCTGCCTTTGAGAAATTAGTAGGTCCATTACTGTTTGCCATTGAATTGAAGCATTCTGCATGCTGATTTGTAATGAATTAACCAAATTAACCATAGATTCGTATTCCTCATCTTGGAGCTCTCGACGCCAACGTGCTACACTCGACCACCTGTCTTCCATTCTGCCTGCTCGAATTGTTGCTTGGGCTGCGTCTGAGAGAGGCTCTTTCCTCAAATGGACGGAGGGAAATGTGTCCTGGAGCACTGGATTTGTATCTACAACTAGAGGTCCGCCACCCCAATTCATAATGGTGTTTGTGGTGAGAAAATCTTCTTTCATATCTTAACACTAGATAAAGGGACGCTACCCTGTTCGCTGAAGGAACCACTGCATACCCCCACACCCACCGAAGAGATCTCTAGGCATGCGACAAGACGCTGGCCAAGCAAAATGAACATTTCCTGAAGTGGATGAGAAACGCCCAGGGATAGATGATGTCTGAAAGGTACACAGACGTACTAGCTCCATTAACGCAGACACAGAAGGCACCTGTGGTATTGGCCAAGAAAGGAAAGACGGAGAGAGGCACTTGTGTGAGGGAATGCCGGGATCGGAAAATGCATGTATAAGAGGGCTGGAGGAGCCACCTGTCTGCCGCACCAGCCAAAACGTGTGCCCATGTTTTATAACCCACGATGCAACAAACCTTAGCCTAAGGTTTCCATCCTGCTCCCCCCTATTTTTAATTGGTGGGACCCACCTATGGAACAATATGGATGTGGGTCTAACCATCTTTTCTTGCATTAGGGGATGGAATTTTGAATAGCCTGGACATTCATTCATAAAATGCCTCACGAATCTCGAGTAGCTAGATTGGCAAAGGAGTCTACTTTGGTGTTATTGGATTGGAGAACATGAAAACAATGTAAAATTTGGAACGCCTCTGCTTCCATCAAAATTCTACTCATGATGCTGCTGATCTTCATATCCTCCGAGAGGGATCTCTTTTTGAACTGATTTAGAATGACCCTCGAATCTCCAATGATGATCAACTTTTCAATGTCTTGACTCTTTGCTATACTGAGACCTTTATAGAGAGCGTAAGCTTCTGCTTGGTTATTAGAGGTGATGCCCAAACTCCATGAAAAGGTAGTTCTAGTATGTCTTCCCAGGGAGAAGATAACCCCACCCGCAGTTGCCACCCCTAATAGTTTAAAAAATTGAGCCTAAGAGTGAAGGACCTTTTAGAGGATACATTGTTGGATCTCTTTATGGGTATTTTAAAGGAGACCATTCAACATGAGGTGCATCTTCTTCAACCTAAATCCTTAGATAAGGCTTTTAGTGTGGAAAATAGAGTTGAAGTCTACCATAATTGTTTCCACTAACACCTATAGTGAGCACTACTTTCCCATTCCTAACCTCACTCAACCTACCAAGTGGACTATGTTTTAGTTGTGATGGCAAGTACGATGAGGGGCATAAATATGGAGAGAAGAAATTATTCTACATAGATTGTGAAGAGGAAGAAAAACAAGAACTGGAACTTTCTTAAGATCTAGAACTAGACGAGACTACTCCGACCATATCTTGTCATGTTTTGGCTAGCATTAGCACTCCCAAATGCTCAAGATGGAAGAATATATCAAGAAAAAAAAAGGTTAATTTTGTTGATTGATTACGCTAGTACTCATAATTTCATTAACCATAAATTAGCCAAACTCCTCAATTTCTTTATATATCCAAAGTTTCAAGTAATGATTATAGATGGATATACCATAAAGTGTTTAGGAAAGTGTCGTAATATTAAGCTCACTATGGGGGATTATTTATTGGATAGTCGAATGATTGCAATCCAAATGGGTGGTGTTGATGTGGTCTTGGGGTCCAATGTTTAAAACTGTTGGGGATATTGGTTGTTGATTTTTAGGAACTTTTCATGAGATTTTTCTTTATAGGCAAGGAAATTGAACTCAAAGTATGTAAGGGAAACCATCTAAAGTGATAAGCTCCAACATCATGACAAAACTGTTAAAAAATGGACACTTAGGAGTATTTGCATAGTTGTGCTCGATAGATGTTGAAACATCTAATCCCAATGTGCCCTTGGATCTCCAAAGAGTCATCGACAATCTTTCCAAGATATTTGCTGAGATGCCAAAGGTTTTTATCTTGCTCAAGAGCATGATTGTGCTATTCAACTAATCCCAAGAGACCTTCCTCCTAACATCCCGACCTTATTGATATTCCTATGCCCATAAGAGTAAGATTGAGCTTATGGTTCAAGAAATGCTACCTATCCAAAGTGATTTCTCTTCACCATTGGTGATGGTTTACAAAAAGGATTCTTCATGTCATATGTGTACAGATTATAGAGAACTTAACGAGATCACGATTAAAGATAATTTTTTTATTCTTGTCATTGATGACTTGTTAGATAAATTGTAGGGAGCAATTTTCTTTACTAAGTTGGATCTTTGTTCACGATATCATCAAATTAGAATGAGGGAAGAATGTTAGGATATTTAGACACTTAGGAGTTAGTTAAGATCAACTTGGTCTCATGTGTCTTTAGGTAAAAGTGTGTTTCTTTAGTATGGATTAGTATGCATTTGTAGTTATGTAATCCGACGGTCACGATATGTTCTAGACATAAAGTGATTTGACGGTTCATATTCTCCTTGATACTAATGGCTATATTGATCCGTAGCTTAACACTCGATTGGTCCATGATCTCTATTTAAAGAGCATGGACGGTCATTTGCTAAAGATTGATTGTGAGAAACTCTTATGTACAATAATTAATATATTGCCTCACATTGGCTGGGATGGTGGACTGTTTCCCTCTTTGAGGGTTTTAACCACGTAAAACACTGGTGTATTGATCTTTGATCCGCTTGTGTGAGCGGTTGCTTAAGGTGTTCGTCCCATGTGGAAATACTTTGTTTTGTCGAACAAAGAAGACATCTCCAAAGCATCCTTTAGAACACATGAAGGTCATTATGAGTTTATAATGATGCCTTTTAGGCTTACTAACAAACCTTCCACATTTCAAAGCTCGATGAATTTTATTTTCAAGCCCGTTCTTAGAAAATTTGTGTTGCTATTTTTTGATGATATACTAATATACAACAAATCTTGGGAAGAGCATGTACAACATGTTGACATGGTTTAAAAAATATTGGGGTAGCAACAACTACATGCAAAACCTTCCAAGTATGTCTTTGGGGTTCAAGAAGTGGAATATTTGGGGCATATTGTATCTCATGAGGGTGTTGAGGTGGATCCTAACAAAATTAAAGTTATGATGGAATGGTCAATTTCCAAAACACTGAAGAATCTTAGGGGATTCTTAGGATTGTTAGGGTATTGCCACAAGTTTGTCAAGAACTATGGTTGAAAACAAAATCACTGAAAAATGATGTTTTTTTTGGACTGGAGAAGCAATCCAAGCCTTTGAGAAACTTAAGAGGGCCATGTGTAGTACTCCCATCTTGGCTGTGCCTGAATTCGCAAAATCCTTTATTATGGAGTGTGATGCCTTGGGGCATGGCATTTGTGCAGTTTTAATGCAAGAAGGAAGGCCCCCTTGCCTTTGAAAGCTGCCAACTTAAAAGAAGGGACTTACTCAAACCCATTTACGAAAAGGAAATGTTGGCCATACTACATGGAGTTAAGAAATGGCGTCCTTACTTGATAGGAAGATACTTCAAGGTAAAAACAGATCATGATAGTCTAAACTTGAAGTACTTCTAAGAAAGATGATTATCTTTAGAAGAGCAACAAAAATGGGTCACAAAGATGCAAGGTTATGAATTTGAAATTATCTACAAAAAAGGGAAAGACAATGTGGTGGCAGATGCACTTTCAATGAAAGAAGGAGACATTGAAGCCTTACTTTGTGCTATTCTCATTCTACACATTGACTAGGTGAAAGAATCAAGAATACATTAGCTATAGGACCAGACTGCATGGCAATTCATTCAACAACTGCAACA
>ML787669.1:385109-397812 GCA_009831015.1 Picea engelmannii | reverse complement strand
TACTTATGGGGTTTTGACACACATTACACTTTATTATGGCATGTGCTATGATCCTTTGTGGAGCAGTCACCCTAGGCACACGTTTGGATGATGATTGCAGCATTTAATGATGGTTTTGGCTCTTGTTTAACTAAAGGAAGGCCTATCTCTTGACCACCCTTGCTCATTTTAGTATTATTAACACTGCAAGTGGTTTGTTATGATGGTTCTATGCAGAGCACTCACCTTGTTGGAACACTTGTGGAGGCATCATCATTTTTTTTTAACATTATATTATTGCTAGGTGATGGGGCCATCCCCTCTTCTTGAAGTTGGTTGAGCTTTGGTTGACTTGGTATGTGGCTCATGGCATCATTATATGGATTGTTGACTTGTCATCACCTTGGAGACCACACAATGGATTATTTTATGGTTATCTTGATGGGACGTCTTCCTTTTAGAGCCACTTGTGCCATATGGAGCAAGCATTCCACAATTTTCATGGTATTTGATGAGACAACCTAACCTTGCAAGCCACAGGTGTGGTTTGAGTTGGTTACATTGCACATTGATGAAGATATTCTTGTGGAGCGACCTCTCTTGGAGTAGTTTGAGGAGGTCATTGGATTTTTACTTAGTCTTCTTACTATTTTTGGATGGCATGTGTGAGAGGGCACTTTGGGTGATTTTTACTTAGTCTTCTTCATGCAAAATCTCATCACCATCCCACTCACAAGATGGGAGTTCTAAACACCCTAGCCATGAGGGCTATTAGAATCTATGATGAAGACCACCTAGAACAGGAAAAAGATCACCTTGCCAACATTTTCAAGAGCATAGGTTATAGGAATAAGGATACCAGAACTGCAATAAGAAGAGCCATGGAAAGGGAAGCAGGTCAGCCATGTTCCAAAGACAGTCCCCCTGGTAAGATAGCTCACCTTCCCTACATTAAAGGAGTCACAGACAGGATTTCCAAAGTTCTGAGAAAGAAGGAGATCGCAACCTCTAAACCCCTAGAAACCATCGGCGGAAGATGATATCAATGAAAGACACCTTAAACCGTCGCCAGCATAAAGGGGTCTATAAGGTAGAATGCTCTTGCGGCAAATGTTACATCGGAGAAGCTGGACAATCATTTCACATAAGGATTAAATAGCACAGAGCTGATATCAGGAATGAACGCACATGCACCTCGGCATTAGCTGAGCATTCAAATGGAACCAAGCACCATATGTGCCTGGAGGGCACCAAAATACTGGCCAAAGAGGATCACTACTTCAAGTGTAGAATCAGAGAAGCTATAGAATTCATTAAACAGGCCAACAACCTTAACGGGGATGGAGGTCTGGAGATTAGTGAGAACTGGCTCCCATTGATCTGCAATAGAAGAACCAGGTAGCATAGACAGGTTTGTTATCGTATTTTTCCTTTCTCTCATTCCTGTGTTGGTCTTGCCCATCCTTTCTCTTTCTTTTTGTCTATTTGGTTTGGTCTGCTCCTTGTGGTTGCTTTGATTCTATTTTGTGTTCTTTGTTTCTTAGTATGGTGTTCCCCCCATCTGTTCTTTTTCTATTATTGTGTGATCCTCTTTCATCTTTTGTTTTCTATCTCTGTCTATGTGTGTGTGTTTAGGGTTTTTATGCAAGTTTCTCATTGATATTACCTTTGTTTTTTACATATTATGAATCTTTTGCTTGTTGCTTAATATTTTTTAATAATAATTTTATGATATAATTATTATTGGGTATTTATTAATATTAATATTTTTTAAGTTTGTTAGTTTTATGAGTAACACTTTTTATTACTCTCTATGACTATTATTCCATATGTTTGGTATTTTTACTTTTGTGGTATTTTTTATTATTAGTATATTATACTTTTATATCTAGGTTTGTTATATAGTTTAACTGATCCAAATGGATATTGGTGGCCTCCCACCTATTCCAACTGATTCATTTTGGCAGTTTTCCAGTTTGGCAGTTTTTTTTCCTATTTTTCGGGTCCTTGACTTGTGGGGCCGTTTTGAGGCCCTAAACAACGTTTTTAGGGCTCCCCACAGTCGAAAACGACCTTTAATAGTTTGCAGCAAAATGTGTAGTCCTCGGATAGACCTTTCCAACGGGCTATCGTGTGCCTAAAACGGAGATCGTATGCAAAAGTTACGACCCCGGGAAGTTGATGTACTAACTTACCCAAACGGGGCCCACATGACTTTTGGTGCTTCATCTCCTCGGGTTAGGTTTTTGGATGTCTAGGGTTTTTAACATTCCTGTTTATTGTAAAAAAGGCCTTCTGAGCCTCATTGTAATCATCTTCTTGCGAATGAGCACAGCTGTCGCATCTCTTCTCAGAGATAAGCCACCACCATTCTAGCAAGCTTGTTTTTCACTGCATTTTACAGTTTCAGCTTATTTCCTTATCGAATAGAAAACCAGTTTTACTGTGCCTCCAAGGACACACTAAGTGAGCAGGACTTGGCTCACATTTGCAAGTGTGTATAAGGACGGCAACAGGCCCTAAAATCAAGTAAAGGAGAAAAACGGTTGCAACAAGAAGTTATAGGTTGGCCCTAAAGACAAGTAAAGGAGGTACTTGGAAGGATATAAATACACACCAAGAGCCTCTCATTTTGATCAAGAAAGGGTGTAATCTCTTAGCATAAGTGAAGTAGCAGAATTGTGTGAAGGATGGAGTTCTCAGAGTTGCAGATGTGAGAACGGTTTTTGGGAAACCCTATCTGAGGTGACCCCCGCAGGTCAAGTATAGGGTGTCCTGCAAGGCCCCCAATGGTTGTCCAATACTCATCACAAGAGGCCCCGCTCGTTGCCTAGTCCAGTCCCGTGAGGCTAAGGAAAGGTTATGAAGAAAATGCCCTCTTGTTGATGTTGAAGCCAAGGAATATTTGATGATCTGAGATCTGCTTCACTAGGGTTTTTACAGAATGAAAGGTATGTTCTCTATATGTCTTGAGGCTTGTATCTTGGATATTTTAGTATATGCTCGAGGCATATCTTGGAGTTTTGGCATATGCTTTGAGGCATATCTTGGAGGTTTTGGTATATGCTTTAAGGCATATCTTGGAGTTTTGGCACATGCTTGAGGTATATCCTGGAGGTTTTTGGCACATGGTTTGATGCATAATTTGGTGATTTTGGGTATATAATTTGGGGGGATATTCTTGGAGATCTTAGCATAAGCTTTATGTGGATTGAACCAGTTTTGATGATGATGATGTATCAATATCAGTGACAGTAATAGTGACAGGTTGATTCTCTCATTTATATTTTCAAGAGGAAGGAAGGGGCAAGGAAAGGGGGTTGGAGCCTCCTTCCAGTTGGAGCTGGAGAATCTAGGGAGTTGGAGCTTCCTTCAGGTTGGATCCTGTAAATTAGGGGGTTGGAACCTCCTTCCAATTGAAGCTGGAGAATCTAGGAGTTGTAGCTTGCTTCAGGTTGGAACATGTAAACTAGGGGGTTGGAGCATCCTTCCAGTTGGAGCTAGAGAATCTAGGGAGTTGTAGTTTCCTTCAGGTTGGAGCCTGTAAACTAGGGGGTTGGAGCCTCCTTCCAATTGGCGCTGGAGAATCTTGGAAGTTGGTGCTTCCTGTGGATGTAATATTCAAGATATATATTAGAAAGCATTCTGTGGTTTTCTCCCATTTGGGTTTCCACGTAAAACTCTTGTGTACTGTGTATCTATGGCTATATGTTTATGATATCCTGAATGCAATCATAAGTGATAAATTGTTGATAACTTAATGTTTACATATTGTGGTTAAAAATGGTTAAAAGTGCATAATATTGATTCACCCCCCCTCTCAGTATTATTGAATATTCCAACAAACAATTGGTTGCAAACCTAAAGTTACCGACACCTCATCCTAGGCCATATCAACATGGATCAGTCAATGAGTCGAAACAACCAACCCTCATCACTCAGGAGTCGGAAGCATTCCATCACCTTTGCCATTGGATCCTTCCATGACATAACAAAGTGTGATGTTACTCCTCTCAATGGTTCTGACTTGATCTTGAGTAAGCCATACCATTCTCTAAGGCCTGCACAATATGATGGCTACTTTAACACTTGTTTACACAAGGATGATAGGGCATACAAACTCACATAGACTTTTCCTTTTATAGTCCCAGCTATACTTTCTAGCAAACCAACTATTAAACAAGTCAATCTCAACAAAATTTTGTCATTATCTACTATCTGACAAGTCAAGGAAGAAAACAAAGGGAAGTTATCTCCCTCTGATATACAACTGAACATTGACTCATACACAGATGTATCTGAAAAAACCCAAGGGTTTACCTCCCTCTGATATACAACTGAACATTGACTCATACACAGATGTATCTGAAAAAACCCAAGGGTTTACCTCCCTTTTGGAACATACAGCATTCAACTGACCTCGTTCCCTGCTCTTCCCCACACAATTTTCCCACATACTGAACCTCAACCAAGTAGAATGCAAAGATTGAGAAGCAGATCACACAACTTTTGGAGGGTATCAAAATGAGGCCTAGTACATCCCTTTGTAGGTCTCCTACTTTGGTAGTACCCAAGAAAAAGTTGCAGGAGTGATGAATTTGGACAAATTATAGGGCCCTCAAAAAGGTCATTGTTAAGAACTGCTACTGCCTTCCTCAAATTTGATCATTGTCTTCATCAACTCAAGGGGGGCAAGTGCTTCACTAGGCTAGACCTTGTTTCAAGGTATCACCAAGTTCAAATGGAACCTATGGATGTATACAAGACAACTTTCAAGACAATGTTTGGTCTCTATGAATGGTTGGTTATGCACTTTAGCCTCACCAATGCTTCTGCTACCTTTGTGCAAATCATTAATGACAATATTCCTCCCACATCTCAGTGACTTTGTTGGTGTTTACTTAGATGACATTTTGGTTCAACAAAATCTTGGTCTAATCATTTCCAAGATGTCGAAATAGTTTTGGACCTCCTCCACCAACATAGATTGCAAGCTAAAATGAATAAGTCATTCTTTGGCCAAACTTTTTTCCAATTCCTAGGCTTTGTGATAGATGAGACAGAGGTTTACACAGGTCTCGCCAACCTTGAAGTTTTGAAGGAATTCTTGGAAGACATGAATTGCTACAGGAAATTCATTTTCCACTACTCCCACATTACTCGCCCCCTGAATTAGGCCAACAATCAAAAGACTCTTAATTCGACTCCTAAAGAAGAAAGGGCATTTCAAAAGTTAAAAATGTTCTTCGCTCTACACCAATGCTTTCTTTTCCTAACTTGCACCGGCCTTTTGACATCAAGACAAATGCTTCACAATATGCCAAAGGCATCATTCTTAAGCAAGGAGGACATCTTGTAGCAAGTGATTCAAAAACATTGTCTTAGGCAAAGGTTAACTACATCACTCACAAGAAGGAATATTATGTGTTGATCCAAGCACTCGAGCAATGACAACACTATATTTTTGGTAAAGAAACTATCTTACATGTTGATCATCAACCCATTCAGTTCTTGAACTCCCGATCTAAAATTCAAAAGAAAAGACATTTAAAATGAACTTGCTACATTCAACAATTTCATTTAGTCATTTATGTATGAGAAAGGTAACTCATATAAAGTAGTTGATCTACTTAGAAAAACTCCTACCAAGGCTCTTGCTATCTTAGATGTTTGATGTGCAACCTATGAAGAATGGAAAACACGTTCCACTAACCCTTACTTTGGTCGTATCATAAGCCCTCCTCAACAACTCACAATGGTCAATCAAACTCCCTATCTAGAAGATACAACTAGAGATGGTTTCTCATACAAACTGAATTAATATTGTGTACCAGTTAGTCTAGCTCACCTTCTTCTAATCAAAGAGGCACATTCATCATCTTATGGGGGAAACTTTGTTGCACTTGCAAAGGTACTTCATTTAGCCTTCCATGCAGAAAAAAGTGGAAGGCCGCATCAGGAGGTGTTCACATCATAATCAAAGTAAACCTACAAACACAAAGCTTGGATTGTATCAACATTTGCCAGTTTCCTCCGATCCTTGGGAATCCATCTCCATGGATTTTGTCGGTGTTTTTCCTACCACCAATCGCAAACATGATTGCATCTTTGTAGTAGTTTGTAGATTCTTAAAGATGGCAATTTTCATACTTTGCAGCAAAACTATCAGTGCTCCTAAAGTTGTCAAACTCTTCTTTGTATGGAGCCATTTTGGTTTTCCTTTGACCATCATATTTTATCGTGACTACAATTTCTCAGCCACTTTCTGAAATCTATATGGAATGTTTTAGGTTCTGAGCGACGCTTTTATACATCTTTTCACCCCCGAAAAGATGATCAAACCAAGATAGTTAATCACACCTCGGTTCATGCTCTCTGCATCTATCATCAACAAAACAAGAAATGGGATCAATACCTCCATGTATTGCAAAAACAGCTACAATAGGGCCACCCATATCTCTATTGGGCACTCCCCCTTTGAGGTTTGTTTTGGTTTTCAACCTCTTTCCCTTAAGAGATTCATGTTTCACTCATATATCCATCCACATCCTACCAACAAAGGAGCAAGATAAGGCTTTTTTTTTGTGCAGCACTTGGCCAATAACCACAACAAGGTTCAGGACATCCTCTAGCAAACACAAGCCAAGTATAAGGCACCACATGATTGATGCATTTGGATAAGCAATGCTTCAAAAATCAGCAACATCACAATCTCGGGCCCATTTGGCATGGTCCTTACACCATCGTACAACAAATGGGTCCTAAGCAATGTTAATAGACTCACGAGTAAAATGCTCTAACTTGTGAGTTTGACTTGACTCAACTCACCAACGAGTCAAAGTCAATCAACCCAAGTTTGACTTGCCAAGTTGTCTACAAATGCTTAGAAACCTGGAAAAATGCTTAATTTTACTTCTCAAGTAATTGCAAGTCAAACACAATCAACCTAAGTTTGACTCGCCAAGCTATCTATAAATGCCCAAAAACCCACCAAAATGGTCATTTTACTTGTTGAGTTTTTCCCAGGCCAAATCAAAGTCTAGGTTCTTCTGCCTTGCCAAGTTTTTTTTCGAGCCAAGCATGGTAACATTGGTCCTAATGCATTCAAGTTGGACCTCCCTATTATGGACCAAACAACCAAATAAGCATTAAAAAGACCCAATTCAATAATGCCATGCCTAAATCAAGTGAATGAGTGAAGGAATAAGAAGCCTCTTCAAGGGGCCAACATCCTATTACAATATATCAAATGCACAAGATAAGATGATCCTTCAAATGTGTCTCCTTGATTTATATATAGGAGACAAAGAAGGCTAGAGAGAAATAATAAGCCGACATAACTGTTAATGTTTAAGCCATTATTATAGATGTTTGCATTTCATTAGATAACAATAGCATAATCCAAGATCACCGAGAAATACACAATCACAAGAGACACGGCATTTATCCTGGGAAACCCTCTAGGGGAAGAAAACCCAGCAAAACTTCCTTAATATAGATAGCCAATACAATGCCAAGAGATCTCTTAAACTTATACAGAAAGTCATCTCCCAAATATGCGCCACTCTCTCTCTCCTTCTTCTCCGGTAACAGATCTGAACTTGTCTCTCAAAATGAGCAAGTGAGTTGTGTCTAAGTGAGGAGCTAGCCTCCTTTATTTATACAAGTCTGGCACGTGTGAAGTGTCTCTTCACTAGCAAGGCCGACTTCTCAAACTCGGTGGGTAAACCCACCTTTATTACATTTCTGGGCTTCTTTAATATCTGTTGGGGCCGACTTCTTATTCTGCCTATTACAAATGTCTTTTGACCAATCCGCAAAAGGGGATTTGGTCCTATTACAATAACCGACATGATCAATCCACAGTGGGGATTGATCCTATGAATAATATATCAATAATAATAAGAATACTCTTTGCAGTTACATTATTTCAACACTCCCCCTTAACAAGAAGGGTATTCTTCAGCAGCATCATGCGAGAGAGAGAGAGGACAGCATTATCAACATCATCTTGGAACACTGACTGGCGTATCTATAAATCATCGAAAGTTTTCTTCATCGGCAACATCGTCATTCTCAAAGGAATGCCATCATCATCTGCATCAATATGTATCAGTATAAAAACTGATACATCATCATCATCATCATCGCACAAGGCTGGCTCATCATAATACAAGACTGGCTTTACGTCACAGTTGTTAAGCTGGAAGCTCAATACTTGTCTCATCTCATCATCTTGCTTTACGTCACAACACTCAAGCTGGAAGCAAGATACTTGTCCTGCTTTACGTCACAACCATCTGATCGGAAGCAGGATACTAGACTGGCTTTACGTCACAGTTATCCAACTGGAAGCTCAATGCTAGTCTCATCATATCATCTTGCTTTACGTCTGACAACTAGGTCAGAAGCAAGGAACATCTCATCTTGCTTTACGTCTGACAACTAGGTCAGAAGCAAGGAACACATCTCATCTTGCTTTGCGTCTGACAACTAGGTCAGCAACAAGGAACACATCTCATCTTGCTTTACGTCTGACAACTAGGTCAGAAGCAAGGAACACATCTCATCTTGCTTTACGTCTGACAACTAGGTCAGAAGCAAGGTACACGTCTCATCTCGCTTTATGTTTGACAACTAGGTCAGAAGCAAGGTACACGTCCTGCTTTACGTCACAACCACAAGGTCGGAAGCAGGGAATATCTCATCATAGCAACTACTCTCCCTTTCGAGGAAGGTCCTTTTGGACTATGCCAAGCTTATCTCGGAAGTACTCAAACTTCACACGAGATAGGGGCTTGTTCAACACGTCAGCAACCTGTTCATCCGTGCTAATGTACTAGAGCTTTAAGGCTCCTCTCTGTACCATGTCACGGATGTAATGATAACGGATCTCTATGTGCTTCGACCTGTCGTGGAATACAGGATTCTCTGTCATCTTTATGCAGCTCTGGTTGTCACATAGAATCAAGGTTGTTCTCATCTCTAAGTAAAATAAGTCGGTCAACAACTTTCGAAGTGTAATGTCCCCTGCCTCTTAGAGAGGTGATGAGGAGACTTAGTGGCCTGGGCACCCCCACTAGGTCATAGTCTTACACTGAAGGGGGAAGTCAATGAAGCTAAAGTTATATTTTTAAGTTGACTTAAGAATGGAAAAGGGAATTACAGGTAAAAGATAACTCAACAGAAGAATAGAAGATTAACCCTGGAGTTAACCTAACTCAACAGAGAATTAGAAGGAAAAGGTATAAGTAAGAGGTTGGGGCACACCTATTAGGCATTCTAGTTTTGGATTAGCATTTGCTATTGCTCTTGAGCATTCAGTTTGGGGGTTTTGCTGTACAAACCCTTGTGAGCAACTCAGTGGTGAAATATCCACTCACCTTGTTCCACAGCTTGGTCTCGGGGATGAAAGACTCCTCCACACCATTCTAATCTCAACTCATCTCCATCCAAAGCTTCAAAAGGTAGCAGCCCGTACTGTTCTTGTGATTCCAGCAAGGGCGCACCATTATCTAGAGGGAGGTTTGATCCAGCTTATTCAGAAGGCATGGGGCCATTCCGACACTTGGGTTTTGCTTGCAGGGGCATGATCATATTTTTGAGGACTTTTCTGGAGGGTTATCAGCCTTATATCATTATCTGCAGATTGGGACGTCTTGGAGCCATAGGGGACGTCCTGTGATTCAGGAAAACTCAGATCTAGAGAGATCTGTTGGAGATTTGATCCTGAAACTTCTTCCACGGGGTTCTCTTAGCCCGATCTACATTCCAGGAGAGTTTCAAGCCATTTGGAGTTATATTTCTACAGGGACGAGTTGCATTGGGGTTTCAGCTATCCATGAGGGCGCAACTCTCTTAGGAGCCTCATCAGTTGGAGGGGTTAGGCTTGGACGTTGGGGCCTGAAACTTCTGGAGGAGGTTCCCACTGCCCTGATCTATCATTGGGACAAGTTTGAGCTCATTTGGAGCATCTTTCCATCAGGGTCGAATTCTTGAGGGTTTCAGTCTTCACTTGGAGCGTGGCACTCTTCAGCTGGAGGGTTTGACATCCAGATCTGCTGGGCATTGGTCTTCATTACTTATTCAGCCTTTGGAGGCTTCTTTTGTATCGACAGAGCATTTTGTAGCAGCTCATACCTATTGATTGTACGGCCATCTGAGGTATATGCCAAATCGACCATCTATTGTATTGATTCTGCATAATAAAAAGGTCAGATCTTGCTTGTGTTTCTATATCTTTATTATGTTATGATCTTCATGTGTTGGATGAATCTTGTATGCACTTAATAACTCAATAAAACACCTGCACAACAATAAATTAGTAGTAGTTAGTGATACCAAGCGAAAAATTTGGCTTGGGATCATTACAGTGGTATCAAAGCATCGATCCTCCAAACCTGTGGAGAGATCGGCGCATGCAGAGGTACAGTGGAATTGTTATGGGTCGCAGGAAGAAAAACAACAGTGAAACAGAGGCAGAAATGGAAGGGTCAGGGGATGACCATGAGCCTCAGGGCTTGGCTTTCTCAGTGGCCGAATTTGGTAAGTTCCAGCAAAACATGAACCGCACAGAAAGCACCTTGGTCCAACAGTTGGATGAGTATCAGGAAACTAGCAGAAGGGGACAGGCCGAAATCTCTAAAACCTTGAAGAAAGTTGATGAGAATCTACAGAAGATGAACGAGAACCAAACTAGGATAACTGACCTTCTGATGCAAGTAACCCATCGAGGGAAGGATCCTGATACGTATGGGAATAAGGAGGCTGGGGGTTCCGGTGGAACCCATGAGGAAGTCAGATATAACCCGGAGAAAGCACCGAGATCCGAAGGAAGTCTGGGAGGTGGCACGTCCCATGGACAGATGGGTAGCAGGGCCAATCATAGGCCATACATGCCAGTATTCACAGATGATCAGCTAGGCCGACACTCAAGTAGCAGAGCTAACCCCAGACCATACATGCCCACATTCACAGACGAGCAAGGGCAACATGAACAGGTTGAAGACTTTGTGGAACAATTGGCCAGGAGTACCAAGGAATACTACAACTTGGATATGAGAGTTCAAAGGCAGATGTCCCTGGACCAGTATTGTCAACTCAGGTTCAAAAACTAGCCTAGGACGAACCATAGGGGCAGCTTTGAGTTTGAGCAAAGGGCAGGGAAGATAGAGATTCCATACTTTGATGGTACGGCCAAGATGACAGCACAAGCGTGGGTGCAGAAGTTGGATACTTACCTGCAGCTTAACCCCATGAGAGAGATGAAGGCCATCAAGTTTGCCACTATGTACTTGGATGGCAAGGCCCACGACTGGTGGTATCATGGGCTCACCACACTTGGCCACAACCAGATTGTATCCTATACAGAATTCACTCAAAGGCTCATTGATAGATTTGATCAAGGAGATCCTGAGCTACATTTCCGAGAGCTCACCCAACTCAAGCAAACAGGTACGGCTGAGGCATACATTGATGAATTCCAGACGTTGGCGGTGATGGTGCAAGATATGTCCCCGACCAGGCTCATGATACTTTTCACAAAACGGTTGATGGAACCCTTGAAGGGTTGGGTAAAGGCCTTCAAGCCTACTAACCTACAGGAAGCCATTTGGAAGACGAGGGATTTGGGTCCGGCTGCTAAACCAAAATTCATACCCAGACCTCCTCTTAACAATGGTGGAAGAGATCAAAGGCCTCCAATAAACCCGAGAGGACGTGACCCTAAGGGTTATGACAAGGGTCGTGGCAGAATAGATGATAACACCAGGAGAGAACTAAGGAGGAAGCAACTCTGCTTCACATGAAAGGAACCATGGAATCCCTCACACAAGTGCATGGGACGTGGACAGGTACATTACATTGAGGTCACTTCAGATAACGAAGAAGAAGATGACATTGGACAGATATAGAACATGGAGGCAGAAACCACTGAGGCAGCAGAAGAAGAACAAATTACAGGACATGATAGTATGGCTACCTTCGCATCTATCAGTGGGGTGCCCAAGTATAACACCTTCCGAATGAGGGGGGTCTTGCAGGGTCAGAGAGTCTCAGTCTTGATTGATGGAGGAGCTTCCCACAACTTCATTGATATAGCGTTGTTGAAGAGAAGACACATACCCACAGTAGAATTTGAAGGAATCAAAGTGGAGGTTGTTGGAGGAAGCAACATGCCTTGTGATAGATATATTCCAGGCCTAAAGCTTACCTTGGGAAGGCATGAGTTGACACAGGACGTCTACGTCATGGATCTTCCGGATACCAACATCATCTTAGGAGTTCAGTGGCTCAGCACATTAGGGCCTATCACCACCAACTACAAAATGATGGAAATGTCATTCACAGAAGAGGGTGGACGAAAGGTAGTACTTCGGGGCATGACAGGGAATGTTGCAAAGGTAGTCACGGCCAAGAGAATGGAAGCCATCTTTCGGAGAGATTAAATAGTATATGCAGCCGAATGCAGGGTTCTGACACGTGTGGATGAACAAGGCAAGGTTCATTACACTCCTGAAATCAAGGAGATCCTTGATAAACATCACAAGGTGTTTGGGCCTATTCCTCTAGGGGTTCCACCAGATAGAGGATTTGAGCACATTATTGAGCTAGAGGAAGGGGCCAAACCAGTGATCACCACACCGTACAGACATCCCAAGAAGTACAAAGACGAGATAGAAAAGGCCATCAAGGAACTTCTGGACATGGGACACATCCGGCCCAG
>ML787669.1:323231-341547 GCA_009831015.1 Picea engelmannii | reverse complement strand
TCGGACTCAATCCTCTTGTTCTCCAGATGTGTAAGTATCTTCTCCATAAGTGATTGGGATTTGATCCTCTTGTTCTCCTTATCCTTGTCTTGAGTAAGAGAATCTAGAGTAAGGAGGCTTGTTATCTCCTTCACAAGGTCCTCGTTCATGTCTTTGAGATCATCTTTGTTGGCCATCTCGTGATTGGAACTCCATCCTCTTGCTCTCCTTATCCTCTTCTATGAGTAAGAGAATTTGGGATAAGGAGGCTTGTTAGCTCCTTCACAAGGTCCTCTTTCATGTCTTTGAAATCATCTTTGCTTGCCATCTCTTTGAGATCATCTTTGCTTTCCATCTCTTTCAGATTTTCTTTGCTTTCCATGTTTGACTTGATATCATCTTTCAACTTTTGCAATTTTATTTTGTTTACCATATTTAGAATGCCAACCTTCTTTGCTAATGTAGTTTCCATGCTTGTTATTTTCTTTTCCAACTTGGACACCTTAAATTCCAAATCTTCATTCTCTTCTTGTTTCAAGGATTAGCCTTTAGAATCCTTTGCAAAAATCGCATCTGTCTTACTATGTCTAGACATAATGGGCTAGGGTTTTGCAAGGTCTTATGGGCAAGGGAGGGTTAGTGTAAGGACCCTACTTGAGGTGCCAGTGGTAATGGCATGACAAATGGCATGTCGAGCAAACTTGTCCACATGTGCACAATGAGTCTATATATTTGGCAGCCTTGATGACCCACTCGCAAGTGGCAACCACAAGACAGTTAAGACAATGTGCTAGTGCGTAGGCTAGGAGGACCAAGGATGTCTAGCCGAGTAAGGACAAACAATCGAAAAGGTGTTGCACAACAAGCTTCAGCGAAGGATGACTTGATTTGGTAATTTGATCAATTGTGTGTTATCCATGCTTGGGAAATAGCGTTGACGAGTGTACTAAAGTTATGTGAACGCCTAGTGAAGCAAGGGCATGATCTTCAGGGACTATCAAGTGTTGGCTTAGACAAATAACAACACACTCTCATGTTGTGAAGTTAGTTGTTCGAGTGTGGCTAGCTCGATGGAGGCAATGGTGCAACATTGTCACCGAGTGGCCAATGGTGTAGCATCACCTACGGTGAAATGAGCACTCAATATTCTGCWCACTCTAAGGTGCTTGGCTTGGGTTCAGTCAAGACATGTTGGTTAGGTATAGTCCGGGTGATACTTGCAATTGATGGCTATGCCCAACTAGCTAGGCCACATCAATGCCACATGGTGAATAGGCTTCTTGAGTGGTACGAGACACTCAAGCAAAATGAAAAATCTAGGCCTGTGACAAATAATATCAGAAGTTAGAACCACATTCAACATGGTGACTAGGCTTCTTGAGTGGTATGGGACACTCAAGTGAAACGATAAATCTAGGCCTATGACAAATAGTATCAGAGCCAMATTCGAATGTGGAAATTGCAGAAGTGTCTCTTCACCAACACSAACACCCCTTTCGTCAACAATCCGACGGAGCCGCATTGACGAGGACATCGATAATTCGAGAGGGGAAGAATGTAAGGACCCTACTTGAGGTGCCAGTACTAGTGGCATGACGGATGGCRCACYAGGAAAACTTGGATAAGGGTGCACAACAAGTCTATATATTTGGTAGCCTTAGTGGTTGACTCATGGATAGAAAACATAAGACGTTTAGGACRGTGTACTAGCGCRTAGGCTAGGAGGACCAAGGATGTCTACTCGTGTGAGGGCAAACAACAACAAGGTGCTACATAGCAAGCTTCAACGAAGGACAACGCAATTTGGCAATGTGATGGATTGTGTGTTGTCCATGCTTGGGCAATAGTGTTGATGAGTGATATTGAAGGTATGTGAACACCTAGTGAAGCAAGGACATGATCCTTAAGGACTATCAAGTATTGGCTTAGATGGATGATAGCAAAGTCTCACGTTGGACAATCGGTTGTTCAAGCCGATTAGCTCGGGGGAACCAATGGTGCAGCATTGTCTATGGTCGGGTGGCAATGGTGTAGCATCACCTACTATGAAACAAGCACTCGACATCTCGCTCACTCTAAGGTGCCTGGCTTGGGTTCAATCAAGACATGTTGGTTAGGCATAGTCCGAGTGATACTTGCATTTGATGGCCATTCCCAACTAGTAAGGTCACGTCAAAGCCACATAGTGACTAGGCTTCTTGAGTGATATGGGACACTCAAGCAAAACGAAAAGTCTAGGCCTATGACAATCAGGCTCTATAGCTCTCTGATATATCATTGGGTTTCCAATAGTAGTACTCAGTCAATCTTTCATAGAACTAACTAAGGAGGATGGACCATACCCTTAGTCGTACTACTCAATTCCCATGTACATGAGAGTAATCTCTCTGAGTGTTGTGCTCGATGTACTATAGATACAAATGGTAGAAAGGAGATCTAAGTATGGTCTAAGGTATGCCCATGGGGCTTCTGATATACCCAAGGGCACATGGAAGATCAAACCCATAAACAAATTATGTCTAATAAGATACTTTTTGTTGGGTACCAACAACGGTGTACAAGGGCATCCTATGATGACCAAACCCATATTCTTTGCATGGATGTTTCCCAACCACTGTTTTACCTGCTAAACAACATATCTCTATGTTTATAAACATCGCTACACTTCACTAGCCTAAAAAAGCTAATAGCTGCAAAAAAGAGAGAAAATTATAAAATCGGGGTCTCCTCAAAACCCTTGTAAAGCCCCGACTTAGGGTCTGCTCTACTCGACTACCTTGAACCTATTACAACCCCACCAATTCTAATCCTTTATCCATGAAATTTTTATAGGATGTACTATGATATGTCCTTTTCAAGCTCCCACTAATTCCATTCCATTTGGACCCTCCAAAAGAAATTTATAGTGGAATTACTAGAACCTATTGTTTTTGCCCTATTTCAAGATAACAAACTTGTACGAACTATCACTTTGCTAGTATTTCCCTAATAGGGCTAAAATTAAGACATGAAACACCCTAGTCTATATTCTATCCAATGCCACCAATCGCACCAAATTTTGACCCCAAAATCCTTAAAAAATATTGTTTTACTAAAACCATTTGTTTTAGCCTAGTTTGAGGAATAGACAAAATTGAAAAACCCTAACTTGTACAGCGTGTAACTCCGAAAATATGGCAAACTGGATTCTAAAAATTGTATCCCAATGTACTTCGCTCTTTCCTCTATCAACCCTAAAATTTCCATGCCAATGATCCAAAAAACGTTAGAGTGCAATGGTGAGATGGCTCGTTTGAAAGAGCCATACCAAGGATCATCTGCTCTACTACTAAATGGCATGGACCAAGTAGCCAAATAAGAATTAAAAAAGACCTAATTCAATAAAGCCATGACTAAATGAAGTAAATGAAAAAGAAGTTCTTCAAGGAGGCAACCTCCTATTACTATATATCAAATGCACAAAATACGATGATCCTTCAAATGAGTCTCCTTGATTTTTATATAGGAGACAAAGACGGCTAGAAAGCAATAAGAAGCCAACATAACAATAATTAATATGATTATAATGAATGACAGCTATGGTTAGGTGCTTAACACTCCCACCTCAGCTTGACATCCGAGGTGTGGTGAATGTCAAAAAGTTGTATGAGCCACCTCACTTGGAGGAATTTATTCATGTCAAACCCCCAAAGTTGTTGAATTTTCACTATGTTAGGCTCAAGTAAGAGGTTTATTTCAATTTTAGCATTTACTTGAACCATAAACAAATGCAGCTACACCATTCACAATTGCTGCAATAACCAAGATCACAAGAAGAAATACCATGAACAAGAACACAAGAAATATCCCGGGAATCCTTCTCAACAAGGGAAGAAAACCCAGCAATCCTTTGCTATATTCTCAAGAGAAAGACCTCCCACACCATAGACTTAGCACACAAAAGGGTGCTCTCCAAAACCAAGAAGTTAGCGCCCAAGAGAGGTGCGCACTTCAGCCCTAGAAGATGTACTTGCTGAAATTCCGAAATTACGTGAGTTGTGTGTTTCCTCAATGAGGAAATCACCTTTATTTATACTAGATTGGACACATCAAAAGTGGTGTCTATGGCACAACAGGGCTGACCTCAATAACTCATAATATAATTAATAATTACAATATTAATTATCTTTCACTTTATGGTGGGGCCGACCTGTACCCTTTACATCACAATTAGGGTTACAAGTAAATCTTACTCTTAGACAATATAGCAAGGGATCTCACACACCCACTAGTGCTCAACCACTAGGGGCACGTCCACCAGTGCTCAGCCACAAGGACGTCCTACTCAACAGATTTTTATCTCACTGAGTCTCACAGGAGAATCATCTGGAGTACCACATTGTCTCAACTCTCTATACACAGAGGAGAACGATACACCCATCACATGGGCACCTTCACCCCTCACAGGGGTACACATCGTTTCATCTCAAACGACACACCCATCTCATGGGCATTCTCACCCCACACAGGGGCACACACATCAACACACCCATCTCATGGGCATCCTTACCCCACACAGGGGCACACAGCTTTTCATCTCAGTCTCACAAAGGAACGACACGCACATCTCATGGGCTCTCTCACAAGCCGACTCACTCAATCTATGTCCTGGAGGATGTCTCACGAAGCTGTAATCATCAACAAAAGCCACAATTCCAGATTTTCAGCCTCCCCTTCCTAAATATACTCTTCTTTATGCCCATACCATACCCACTAGGCATCATCGAATCACCACATAAATGATGAGCCACAAAGGAACTATGCCCACTCAAGCCAAGTGGATGCCCCAATCAGATTTTGAATGTCACTTTCCCCATCTTCAGCAAAAATCAGGGACAATTTCCTCTCAGCAGGGAGGAACCAATGAGACTTAATCTAGTGAGCATGTATTATTTTGTACCTTTATATTTTGTACTTTATCCTTCTCTCTTTTTGGGTGATTTAGCCTAAATTGATCACTCACCCTTTATCATATTTTATTGGATATGTGTACAGATACGTGGACAGTTCCACCAATCTTCTCTCATACTTATTTACTTGCTTCCTTGTTATTTCTCGTGTGTGAGTGCCTTCTTGCATCGCTGGTGTTGTGCACATATCAGGCAGAGATAGGGATGCCTCCTTTCCCTCCTCCACCTCTACGTTTATCCCTAATTCTGACTCTGATGTTGAGCTAGGGCCTCATGCCTCTTAGGGTTTCTCACTTATGTTCTTCCTTGCTCTGGCTCCTCTCTCAGTTATTTTCTTTTGTATCTCTTCAATTCGTGACAATTTAACTTCTGTGAAGGAAATAAACTGCTAGGAGGTTCGCGTTTAAAATGCAGATGGCTGGCCCACCTACCCTAGTTGGCGGGGAAATCTAGGAAATCAGACGGGCTGGGGTGTTGATGTTGTCAAATCAACTTCGGCTCGGTGGGGACCAAACCACCCAATGTGGAAAATCCTGAACCTCGTGTGCCACCTAAATGACTGGTTGTTTTAATTATTACTGTTTGGTGCCCATTATGGGCTTACTTTTGCTGGACCTAAACCCCATTTTATGATTTTTTTTGCACACGAATTGGGTTAGTTTTGTATACATATAGAAACCCTGTTGACTGGTGGTTAAAAAGTTTTGGGATTCAGCTGTCCCCTGGCATCCACAGGGATGTGAGTATACCCCTACCCTGCTAGGTCTAAGGGGAATGCAAGAGTATGTGCGCGGATGATTTTTACAATCACTAAAGTATCATTTTCAAGAAAAATGAAAAACAGAGACAACATCTTGGGTTTTTGTGATAAGAGAAGTACGAATTGGAGTGAATTTAAACCCAACTGCGAGATTGCCCGAGTAGAGAAAGGAATGAAATATGGATCTTTTGGCACAAACAACCCCTAAATGCCAAATATAAACACGACCATCCAGGTTAGCTCTGATTGCATAACGCATACTGATACAAATCCCCGGATGGATCCTCTACTGGTTTTCGCACACGACTATTCTCTAGTGTGTATTTTCATGCTGTTATTTTTATGAATAAATAAATAATATAAAAACAAATAGAATAGAATCAATTTTTGAACAACACATTTACCCAAACCCTTATTCAGATTCTCTGCAAGTATGCACATAAATAAATTTAACATTTATTTGATGGACAATGAATTACATCGGCGTCGTGGGGCGAACGCAGATACTCCTTGGCTGCTTTGTCTCTAGCGGATTCGAACAATACAATTCTCTCCACCTCCATGCCACTTCTGACACCGACGATTCTGAATATTTCAAGCACACCTAATTTTTTTCCAACAATATAATTCTTTCCACCTCCATGCCACTTCTGACACCGACAATTCCGAGTATTTCAAGCACACTTAATTTTTTTCCAACGATATGATTCTTTCCACCTCCCTGCCACTTCTGACACCGACAATTCCGAATATTTCCAGCCCAAATTTAATCAATGTTTTAACGTTCATCTCTACTTAAGTATTATAATGATTCATCCACGTTCAAAACAACGCTCGGCATCATTGGCGTATATTCATTTGGAAAAAAATAGGTTTTAGGTTCAAATGAAAAAGGAAAAAAAAGTGAGATAGTGATTTATAGAAAATCAGAATTGTTTTAATTTCATATAAAAAAAAAAAAAAAAATAGATGAAATAATGGTAAATAGTTGCCTTATAAATCTTAATATTTATATGTAGAATTTATAGTTTTAAGTTTATATTAAAAAGGAAGTCCATGTCAAAAAAAGTGGGACAACAATTCAAAAAACTAGTCCAGAGGAAAACATGCATTTCTTTAACAATTGTGGATAGAGGCTTGCAGAGCCTTTGTTTTTCTAGATGTGGGGTCGGGGGGGCAGACGAAACCTGGTCTCACATTAGAGGACTAGTTGGAGCTAGTTACTACTTGTAGCTTTTTAGTTTTTTTTAGAGGCGTTTTAGTGAGCCTTAACTCTGCTTTGCACTGTAGGTAGACTATCTCATTTGGATTTATTTCGGTTTTGAATTTTTATGGTGGGTGCAGAGCCTTAATTGCATGACAGAGAATGGTCTTGTCGTCAGGTGGGTGAGGCATCAGTGGAGTTATAGGTGGCAACCTTGCTTTCTTCCTAGGTAGCTTCCGGATGGAGGTTGAAGTCAGCGTACTCATGGGTGCGGTGACGAGGCCCTCTGGAACAGTGTTGGAATCATCACCTCGACTGACAAGTGTAGCAAACAATCTGGACATCACCCTACGAAGCCGACGAGTTTATCACTTTCCCCAAACCTTTTCCCAACGAGAGCGAGCGTTTTAGAACCTGATCAGTCTTTTATGCAGTGACCTTACCAGGATTGTCTTCCTATCAACAGAGAGCATTCTATAACCCAGTAGGTGGGCTGGAAGGATTAGGGTGGAATATTGGCTAAAAAACTCAGGTAATTTCTGATCAAAAGTCTCAGGGTGGAGGAAAGCTCTGTGCGAAGCATGGACCCTAAATCGTTCCAAGCGGAAAATGGTTTTAGGAGAGGATGTATGTTTAGAGGAATCGGTAAGTTTGGCATTGTGTGCTTTGGTGGGTCACCTTTCCTATCGTTCTTTATGCAAATATTTTGTTCTGGATTGGGTCCAGTCTACTTGGTCTCCACTTTTGGGGTACACACCAAAGGTCATCTATATGACGAAAGGTTGGTTTGGCTTCCGTTTTAAAAGCATAGATGATACTCATCTTATATTGGACAAGCTCTAGGTTATTGATGGCAACAGCATGTTGTTAAAGCGTTGGCGGGTAAGCTTCGATCCGGCTCATGAATACTTTCGCTTTCGCCACCTCTGGGTCTTGTTACCTGGCTTGCTGATGCATTTTTGGAATGTGAAGGCTCTAGAGGCTATTGGAAATGCATTGGGTCATTTTATTAAGGTTGATGAACAGTCACTTCTAGCTCATGTTAGAAGAATGGGTAAGATTTTGGTTGAACTTGATATTCATTCTGGTCTACTAGAATCTCTTGAGATAGATTGGAGGGGACACACTGTGAGCTTGAACTTGGATTATCTTGGTATCCCATTTAGGTGCTCCTACTGTCGAAGGACTGGTCACTTGAGGAAGGATTGTCAAGGTATATTTGAGGAGGAGTCGGAAGATTCTATGATCAGGAAGTCGACTAGAGAGTTTTCGCCAGAAGTGGCCTCTTACGATTTAGGCCTAGGTAACTCAGCAACATTGGAGGCCAACCAACATGAGTTCTCAAACTCAGTCACAGGAAAGCTAAAGTCTATTTGTCCCTCTCTCTATTTTTCTTTATTAGCCTGAGAAAAAGATATTTTAGACTCTTCCACCACTCTGGGGATCCGTTGTTCGAGTGGTCTTTCTGTTGACTCGCTTTCGGGTCGAGAGGGTAATATTTGTGTACCAAATTGCCTAGTCATTCCCGGGGGGGGGAATTCCTTGTAGCACCTCCATTGTGGGCCTAGATCCTCGAGGAGAATCTGGTTCTGCAAGTGACGATGGGGGATCTATCCATTACCTGTTGAAACCTTTACAATTTCGGCAGATTTGTCGAGGGGTGGTGTTGGTGTGCCTACTAAGCCGGAGGGAGACTTTAGTATTTTACCTGGATTTACGGAATCAGAACTTGGTGAAGATTCCATAGGAGCGGTCCAGGATTCTTTGATCCCTTCTTACAAAGAGGCTCTTTCACCTATCCCTTTACCAACTTTTCTAGGAAGGGTTGAACTCCGGAGTTTGGACTCTGTTGGAGCTTTAGGTACTTTGAAAAAGACTGGGGAGGGCTCTTGAAAAGATTTTACTTGGTCAAAGGGATTGGGTCTTGAAATCTCTCCCCTTAAAACTTGGAGTGCGCGTAAAAAATCAAACTCCCTTGCTTCAACTTCTATTACTCACTCTTCCAACATCACTAATATCGGAGCGCTTAGAGGCATGAAATCCCTAGCTAAGACTAAAGCATGATTTTTCTTTCCTTAAATATAAGAGGGGTGGGGGGGACCCTGAAAGCTGCCTCCATGTGCAAACTATTGTTTAGGTTTGCTCCAGATATCATATTTCTGCAAGAAACACTAGTGGAAGAGAAGAAGGCGAGGTTGTTTATGATTTTTTTTCAATGCTCTTGGCTTACATGTGTTGTAAGCTCGGTGGGCACTTATGGCAGTCTATTAGTGACTTGGGATCCAAATAAATTTTTGCTTGAACCTTATCTTTGTTGTGGTGGAATTTTCTTGGCAGGTACTTACTTGGTGAATAATCAGTCGCTCTCCCTTCTAAATGTTTATGGCCCTTACAGTGGCAGACATTTATTTTGGGATAAAGTGGCCTCTTGGGGTATGTTGGCACACAAAAACTTGATTGTTGCAAGGGATTTCAACTTCATCATTAGTGCTGGTGAGGTTTGGGGAGCCTTGGCATAGTTGGACCAGTTGGCAGGATACTCCAAACAGTTATTTCAGGATAATCGGCTCGTGGATGTTATTCCAAATGCCTTAGTCCCTACTTGGTAGAATGGTAGATTTGGAGATGAGAGTATCTTAAAAAGATTGGATAGGGTCTTTATGTCAGAAGACCTCATAAATGGAGATGGTAGGTTCAGGTCCTAGGTGGCCTATCCACATCTATCAGAGCATGCACTCGTTTTTTTGCAATTTGAAAGTAACCTAGTCCCAACAGCCTATCCATTTAAATTAAATCCGATGTGGATGAAGGAAAGCAACTTTACATATATTGTGAAGGAAGTCTGGACATATCAACAGTTTGAGACAGAACCTGGTGTACAACGAAGACTTGTTTGGAAATTGACAGTGTTAAAGCATTGCATCAAAGCCTAGGCAAAAGAACAAAGAAAACAAAAGCTATTAAGATTGGATCAGTTGGAGGAGGAACTTCAGGTTTATTATCAGGAGGCTTCAAGGGAGTTAAGGAGTCAGGTTATGATCGACCACATCAAGAACATGGAGGAAGAGCGGAATAAAATTCTTTTGGTAGAAGAAGAACTTTGGAGACAACGGAGCAGAGCCATCTGGATAAAAAACGGTGATCAAAATACCAAATATTTTCATCATTTTGCTAGTTCTAGAAGAAATAGAAAACACATCTAGGAAATTCTGGATGAGAATGGGTAGACCCACTTAGGACAAGAGGCCATTAAAAAAGAGGCAACCAAACACTTTAAGAGCTTTTTTGAGGAAGATGAACACTCCAATATTGTTGATCAAGTATACTCAGTCGGACTCTTTCCACGAGTTGTCACTGAGGAGGATACCTCACTCCTTGATAGACCTTACACAAAACAATAATTATGGGAAGTTCTTAAGTTATTCTCACTTGACAAAATCCCTGGCCCCGATGGTTGGACTATTGAATTCTTCTCCCAATTTTTTGAATTGGTATAGGATGATTTGTTGGGAGTGGTGGAGGACTCGAGGAAACGAGGCTAGGTGATAAGCTCGTTAAATTCGACCTTTCTGGCAATAATTCCAAAAGTTAATAAGCCTGCTACCTTTGGTGACTTTAGACCTATAGCTCTTTGTAACATGTGTTACAAACTTATTGCAAATATTATTGCTCTTAGATTAAAACTTATTCTCTTAAGGACTCTGTCGGCAGAACAACTAGGGTTTTTAAAAGGCAGACAGATCCTGGACGCCATATGCATGACACAAGAATTCTTACATAGCATTAAGGCAAAAAAGTTGAAGGCTTTAATCTTGAAGCTGGATCTAAAGAAAGCCTATGACTGTATTAACTGAGACTTTTTAAGAATGATTCTTCTCCAATCAGGTTTTAGCCTTCAAACTACAAATTGGATTATGAGTTGTGTGGTCAGTGTGCAGTTTGCAGTTCTAATAAATGGGGAGGATTCTCCTTTTTTTCAGAGTGGCAGAGGACTACGTCAAGGCTTCCCTCTTTCTCCGTTGTTGTTCATTTTAGTAATGGAAGGTCTTAGTTTGATGTTAAAGAAAAGTCAGGACAAAGGGAAGCTAATAGGGGTGAAGGTCTCCAAGATTATTAAGATCCTTCATCTTTTATTTTTCGATGATGTCCTCATCATGACAGAATCATCTATTCACGAATGGAAGGAGATATTTGACCTCCTAAAAGTCTCTTGTAGTGCTTCGGGATTAAGGGTAAATATGACAAAATCTACCTTTCATTTTTTTGGATTTCAAGGGGAGCTATTATAGAATTTTAAAGAAGCTTTTCCCTATAATTTTGTTGAACTTACAGAAGGATTTAGATATCTTGGTTACTATCTAAAAGTTGAATCGTACAAGGTTGTTGATTGGAGATGGTTAATAGCAAAGTTCGAAAAAAGGATCAGACATTGGTGTAATAGGTGGCTAACTCTTGGAGGTCGTTACATTCTTATAAAAGCCGTTTTGGAAAGCCAACCAGTTTATTGGTTGTCATTGGCGACCATTTCGGCATCTGTGCTAAATAAGATTCGAAGCTTAATCTACAACTTTCTTTGGTCATGAAGTAGCGAAAAACTTGATTTTCACTTGTGTAGTTGGGAATTAATTGCAAAACCAAAGCTCTTGGGTGGCTAGGGCTTAAGAAACATATTTCTTTTTAATAAAGCCTTAGCAGCAACTTCGTTGTGGCGAGTGTTGACAAAGGATGGTATTTGGCACAAGGTTATCAAAGACAAATATCTCCCATATGTTCTTGTCTCTACTTGGTTCATAACGACTACCAATTTTTCGAACAATGCCTCTCAGACATGGAAAAATATCTTAAAGTCTTTACATTTGATTACCCATTGGTTGTGTTGGAGCCTTGGGTTTGGACATCCAGTTTTAATAGGCAAAGACTTAATTCTGGGTATGGGAAACTCCTCTTTACTCTTTGGAGAGCTCTTATCGGCCTTAAAGCTTAAAAATATCAATTATCTTTTTCATGCCAGAGGCACCAACATGCCAAGGATCATAACTGATCATTGGGTTAATAACATGGAGCTTGGACTCTTTGGGATTCTGACAAAGGAATGGGACCTCTATTGTATGGCCTTAACGGGCTCGGGGATTCAACTACATAATAAAGAAGACGAGCTAAGGTGGTTGGGTGGAGATTATTCTGGTTTGCTTACAGCCAAAAATGTTTATAGTGTCATAACAAAAACATTATGGCAACAACCTATTGTTGGCTGGAAGAGAGGATTATGGACATGGGACATAGCTCTAAAAATTCGATTCTTCACTTGGATATCTGCAAAAAATAAAATCCTTCACTTGGATAGAAGGAAATGAGGGTCCTCCTCTAATTCTAAATATTTATTAGCATGTATTTTTTTCTTATAGTAGCCTATAAACCTTAGAATTCGGTGACTACAATATTTTTGTCACACTCTTGAAAGCTATTTTGTGGAATATGCATACTCTGGTACAATGTTGCTCACTTTTCACCTCAGCCTGTGAGCTAAGTGGGACTCTAGTAGTGTTTTTTTTTTTTTTTTAATCCACTGTAAAGTTCAGATATCTTGTGATCAAAAGATGTTAACTAAGTATATTTTTGCCAAATGTACACAATTATATATATATATATATATATATATATATATATATATATAATATAAAGAATAATTTTCTATTGGAAAAAAACATCATATCAAAAAGAAAAAAAGAAAAATTAATATAAATGAAATAATTGTAAATAATTGCTTATAAATCTTATTTATATTAAATAATAATAATAATAATAATGGTAAATAATTACCTTATAAATGTTAATATGTAGAATCTACCAAATTGTTTTAAGTTTATATTAAAAAAAAATGAAATAATGGTAAATAATTGCCCTATAGATCTTATAAATGTCAATATGTAGAATCTACCAAAGTAAGGATGGAAATTGAACTTTTACAATGCATTGAAAGGAAATAAAAATTAGTTGAGGTAGGAAGGGTTTTTTATAAATCATCATAAACATAACATAAAAGTATCATTTTATATTTTTTTTCAACGGGAAAATTTCTCAATTATATTATAAATATAATCATGTTTTCTAATAAGAGTCAATTACACAAGTAAAAGTTCATAAATAGTGGTCTACAATATCAACAATGGTGAAAGTTCATAAATGAAAAGAAAGCTTGTTACAATGAAGAAGCTACTAAAACTGGCATGTAAAAACCTCCAAGAAAACCGAGGAAAAATATAAGTCTAGAATGACAAAAAGAGAAAAATTATAGAGTAATGTAGTGTGATGGGCCCTCATGACCATCTATCCATAGATTATAAGTGATTATGCCCTTTCTCCTTTTTAGCGTTGTCTTTGATAGCTGAGATTTTGAAAGGAGGGAAGAAGTAAATTGATTTTGTCCTTCAGAGAGATGACTTGTAGATCACCCTTGTGGTTTAACCATTCAATAATTATTTTAAAGTCTCCAAGCAGCTGAAGATCTTGTATGTGTAATCTGGAAGCTAAATATAAAGTGGCCCAGGCGCCCAAAAGTTCATCTCGAGTGTTGATTCTCAAACCACAATTGAAGGTCCATCGATAATAAGTGTGGTTTGTGAGTCTAATCGGTCCGCGAACTCCACTTTGAGTTCTATTCGAGAGTGTTGCACCATCGAACCAAGTCATAATATCCACAAGATCTGAAAACCTCTTTTTGTTTTTTACTCTTGGTTTTTTCCCGTGTATGTCAATACAACTTTTTAATAAAACCAAAGTTTTGTGCACTGTTGTGCTAATCGATGGGATCTCATCTGAATTTTTTTATTTTATTTCTGGTAAGCCAAATAGTCCAACATACCAGGGGAGGTAAATGTTTGTAGCCATGCTCCCTATGCGTCCAGAGATCTAAACAGATGGAGAGAGAAGGTTCGTCCCATGTGGAGTTGAGATCTAGCTGCAGATAGAGTTTTTCCCATACCGATCTAGTAAAGGTGCAATTGATGAAAAGGTGATCCGCATTCTCAGCATCCGAAAAGCACAATTGGCAAATATTTGGACCTGTGTATCCTTTTCTCAACGGAATATCCCAGCTATTCAGCTTTGGTCAATCAATAGCCAAAAGAATAATTTGATTTTAGAGGGAATATGCCATCGCCATAAAAAATTTCGCCATCCCTTTAGATTTATTGGCGAGAGTGAATGCGCGATCTCAGAGTAAATGTTGCACACACAGATGTTACCTGAATGATCTCCTCCAAACCACAGGAGATGATCAGCCATGTCGCTTAAGTGAATACCTGATAATGTTAAAGTCGAGCAGAAGGTATTCCAGGTTGGAATAAGCTCAGGACTGAGTTCGAGCGAGCTGTCGGAGATCCATCTGTCGGGTACAGTGGATGAAATAGAGTGATCGCAGATCTGATAAAGGAAATAAATATTTCTGGAGTGTAAATGAGTAATAAGTTGAGGTGTAAGTAAAGAGGCCTCTCCCAGCCCAATGATACGGTCGCGGCCAAGAGTGATGGAGTGGTCCGACCCCGGCTGCCAACAAAGCCCACGCAGAATCCAGTCTTTAGCTGTAATGAGATTTTTCCAGAAATATGAGTGTGTCCTGGAGGTAACCGGTTCAGAATGAAGCCATCTAATGGCAGTGAAATGTGACAGATATTTATCTTTAATGATGGAATGCCAGATGCCCGGAGAGGTCAACACTCGAATTAGTTGTGAGAGCGCTTTGTTGAAATGGAATAACTTGTGAAGTACCCAACCACCTTTATGTTTTGGTTTTGCCTTCCAATTGCAAAGGTGTTGTCCAGATTGAACCGTCCATTTAAAGTAATCATCTTACAAATTATGAAAGTCTTTAGTGTTGTTTTTCATATAATTGTTGTCAAAGGCAATTTTAAGTTATTAATTGATATTCTTAAAGATAAATCTATAAGTTCCACATACAATGTGGCGAGTTGCTTAGATTGGTATAAAAATATCATTAACTTTTTAGAGGAGGATAATGGCCAACCAAGTGGCAAATTAATTAGAAAATGGAGTGATTACCTTCAAAAGTAACAAAGTATGGTATGATGTGGATACCATTTTTTTTTATAAGGAGGATTAGGAAAGAAGAGTTGAGTAGGTATTTAGACCTATCACCTCCTTCCTACCTTGAATAATATGATGGGAAAGGGGTAATCTATTCGACTCAACCCTGAGTCTTCTCAGTGATAATTGGTAGGTCTATCGATTCACTCGATATATATATAATAGGAAAGTGTTCAGGGGTGGTAGGTGTGGGTGAGAGTCTTTATGATCCCAAGGGAAATAAGATTGTTCATTACGCATGAGGATTAGGGAAGGTATCAAATAATCTGGCTGAGGTTTACTCCATGTGGTGTGGTTTATCCATCGCAAAGGAAGAAAGCATTTAATCACTAGTGATTTTTGGAGATTCATTGTTGGTCATTAAATTAATGATAGCCCAATCAAATCTAGAGGGGAATATACTCATAAGTTTGACCTTAAGGATCAAGCGGGAACTTTCTTCATTTCATAAATTTACCTTCTTGCATATCAAACGAGAATTTAACTCTGAGGCTGATCATTGGGCCAAGTTCGCAGTGGATTGAAGCCTGTAAACTTTGTCGAAAAATGGGAACATAAGTTATTTCCCAATCCCTTAGTTTGATCGATTAGTGGCACTAATGGGAATTTATTTCATAATGTTTCATTTAATGGATTTGGGCTAACAACACTTTGGGAAGAGCGTGAGACGATGTTTCGTTCCCTCTCTTCATTTACTTTTGCAAGCTTGGATCATGGCAATTCAATGCCCTTTGGAATCTAGGGTTTAGCATTTTAGGAAGGAAGCTTAAGGTTTTCGACAAAGAATGTTGTTGGGTTCTATCTTTCTGGGTTAGTTAGGCTACGATGGTGGCTTCTTTTATGGTTTCCATGGAAACTTCTGTGTCGGCTTGTTAGGCTTCGATGGTGATCGTGTTTGTGTCTCTAGTCTATGTGTTGGTTTTGTGTTCTTCCTTGTCTGCAATGAAGGTTGTGGTGGTGGTTTTAGTGGGGAAGTTTGGGATTCATGGGGAGATATTTGTGTGGATTTGATGGAACTTGGATGGTGGAAGGATGCCCTGAATCAAAGTATTGCAGTGGAATGCCTATGTGCTTGGTCTATAACTCAAGAAATATGCTACTTTCAAATGGTGGGAATATCGTGTCATTCCAATCTCTGCATCCTCGTAAGGAAGGCCTTGAACTTTTGGATTTTTAATTTTTACTTTACCAAAAAGAAACCTAGGGCTTATATCAATTGGCTCCTCGGAATCGATTTGGGGCTTTATATTGAGAAATTCAAGGTCTCTATAAATGGGTTAGTATCATGTGGTTTTGGTTCTGTTGGTCCACCCTTGGATTTTTCAGAACTTAGGTCTGAGGACCTCTTTCTCTGTTCTTGGTTGGGCATTTATCTTTGGGGTGGTGACTCTCTTGGGCTTCTTTGTTCTACTGCAATGGATAACAAGATAATTAGATGGTGATTCGTCCACATGAGGATATTTTACAGGCTATAGTGGCGCATTGATGGTGAAGATTTCTAAATTGGAGAAAGCTTGCTCCTCTCATATTGCCAACTTCGTGAGCATTCTCTTGCTTCAAAATAGAGAATTGATTCCTTGAAGTTGGAAATCAATAAAATTCGCAACTTGTTTCTCTCCCAGTAGGTAGAAAATCCCTCAATGGCCTCTAATAATCAGAGAACATAAAATTCAGTTTGTGAAGTCCATAAGGAAGAAGAATCAATCCAATAGCTCCAGGAACCTATGGAAATTGAAGAACTTGACCCCTCTTCTGATGAGCGGCAAGAAGTAGAAGGAAGTGTCTTTAACTGCCATCTATAATATGTATTGTCGGATTTATTGGTTTTTGGGAATCTATGTAGGGTTGGATACCTGTAAGCCAACCCGAAAGAGGTTTTGGCTAGTATTTATGGAGATGGGGTTCTCCAAAAATCTATCAACATCATTCTTCACTTATGGAAGTGATCCAAAATGGATCTAGGAAGGCCTAACAATAAAAGTTCTCGGAATCAGACGAAACCAACGCCATTGCGTCGGGCTCGTCGCGCTGATTCCAATCATATATATTTTTTTGTAAATGGACACCATATGCGAACGATATCGCGTTCTGATCGATTTCCCAAACAGGGAAAAAAATCAACTAGTCAAAGTCGACAGGCCGTACTACTAACATTAGCAGTACGTAAGGTGACGTCAGCAGGGACACGTGGCAACACGAGGAGGTGACATGTGTCACTCGATTTTGGCATTTTCGGGTTGAGTTGGACCAGTTCGGAAATGACACGTGGCACTGTACAGATGTGGCACATGGAAGTCTGTATGTGACGTGGCCCAATGACAAGCTGACATGTGGCAATACAAACGACAAGTGATTGTATAGATGCTGACATGGCAGGGTGACTGGGAAGTATGGATCCTGACATGGCAGCTAACTGGGAAAGTGACTTGGCAGTATAGATGTTGACATGGCACAACACGTGGTTGTACGACAGTGACGTGGTAGTTGATTGTGCATGTTGACTGGGTTGCTGACTGTACCGTACGGGCGAACCACAAAGTGACACGTGGCCCAATAAGAGGGTGCCATGTGGCACCCCAGATTTTCCCAATATTGTCTAGGTCAAAAAATTAGTTTGGCACTCCGTGAGATTCGAACCGCTGACCTCTACTCGCGCCAACAGGTTACACCACCAACGATGGCCGCCCGATCTATGTGGATCTTATTTTGACATGTGGCAAGTTTATGTTTTAAATTGCAGTTGGCGTGGGGTTAGGGATAAGCCTCAGTCGATGGGAGCTAGTGTGAGGAAACATGGTGCGCCATGCGACTAGAGCTATATACCAGGAGCTAAGGTGGGTGCGTGAGAGGATAGCACTAGGGCACATGTCCACCATGCGACCGAGAGTATACGGGCTTGACCGGAGGACTAGGGCCAACGCCTAGAACTCGACCATATGGAAACACCCATATGATTAGGGGCTCGGGAGAAAGGGGTTGCACCCAGATATTTGGCAAATTTGGGTTTTAAACTATATAATTTGATTTTTTTTTTATGATTTTCAACCTGTAATAAAGGGATTTTTGTAAGTTTTAAACCTGCGAAGTAAAGCAATGCATATAGATTCTTAAGCAATATAGAAATTAATCAATGACTCATACACAGAGTACACAGAGATTTTATACTGGAAACCCTCATCTGGGAAAACCTTTCTTATTTTCATTATATCGAATTTCACCATTCGCCATACAATATATACAATGTTTTTAGGTATTTCGTAGATACCAAAACCCTAATCCCTTAATCCGGGATTAATTTACAAATCCGCTAAAAATAGCAAA
>ML787669.1:291495-319382 GCA_009831015.1 Picea engelmannii | reverse complement strand
AGAAGGTCCTCCATCTTGAGCTTCCATAGCTCAAAGTTTTTACCGTTGAACTTCTCTATCTCGATTCTAGATGAGCTCACCATTCCTCTTTCTTTACTCGAATCTCCACTGCAAAAGCTCCCACTAAACCCAGGTTTATCATAAACCCAAAATAAACTTGATCTATCAAGACCGAGCCAAACCCTCAGCAACAAAGGCGTCCCTCTGAAGCCAAAAATGAGCTCTGATACCACATGTAAGATTTAAACCTGCGAAGTAAAACAATGCATATAGATTCTTAAGCAATACAAAAATTAATCAATGGCTCATACACAGAGTACACAAAGATTTTATACCGGAAACCCTCAACCGGGAAAACCTTTCTTATTTTCATTATATCGAATTTCACCATTCGCCGTACAATATATACAATGTTTTTAGGTATTTCATAGATACCAAAACCCTAATCCCTTAATCCAGGATTAATTTACAAATCCACTAAAAATAGCAAAATCAGACGCAGTTGTCGTATCTGACGCACCCACACACACACACACATGCAAAGAATATAACACATACCCAACAATTTTTGCCCATTTTTGAGGGATCTGGAGCCCGATTTGAGGCCATGTCTTGGGAGGAAGTTGGGATAGGATCACCCACTCAAATCTTATATAAATCAGAGGTTCATATTGGCAGAATGATAATGATTTTGTGAAGCTTGAAGCCATTTTTATGCAGGGAAGCCATTGAGGAAGCGAACTTTGGAGGCCAATTCTGGGAGCTACGTTGAAAAATTTTCAGTGCCGTCAGTTGTGTTGGATTTTTGAGGTCGAGCAGAACGTAGACATACCAGTTTGTAATCCTTTTGATACATTTTTGATGTACTTTTAAAGCATTGAAGAGAAATAAGAAAGCCTCCCACAGTGAGACAAAGGCCCCGAGACGTAGGCAATCTTGTCGAACTCCATTAACAAATTTGTTGTTATGGTTTGCTATTCTTTGTGCTTATATTATGATCTTCATTTCTTTATGTTGGTTGTTATAATCTCTCATTAATTTCTTCTTCTTTCCTTAATTCCTAGTTGGTAATTGAACACATGCTTAAAACTTAACCAAGTCTTTAAAGATCATTTTCGGATCAAGTGGTATTAGATAAGGTTGACGGTTGGTTATTTGAGTTTGCATGATTACCAGGGAAAAGCTAAGTCATTGTGAAGACGAGCTTGTAGAAGGAGATCCAGAGATTGGATTGAGAAAGAGGACTTCTCAAAGTGAGAAGATGGCAATGGAAGAAGGAATGTCTGAGAACAAGATAGAGGTGCAAAATACTTTATTCGCCATGTCTGAGATGGTAAAGGTCTTATATGAGGATTACTTGGAACAAAAGAGGCCTTTCCAAGGGGAATCTTCCAAACAAGAGAAAAGTGAAGAAGGAGAGGATCCTCCTAAACCTCCTCCTTCACCTCCTTCATCTCCATCATCTTCTTCTTCTTCAAGTACAAGTGAAACTTCTACTGCAAGAAAACATTCCCATAAACATAAGCATGAACATGATATGACTTTACTTAAGCTTGATGTGAAATTTGAATTGCCCATTGTTGAGGAAAAATATATGAAATAATCTTACTCAAGCATTTTCAGATCATGCTTGGCTAAGGCAAGATAAATGGGAATATCACCCTATGTTTATAGCCTCAAAATTTGTTTCCTAATTCACAAGTATTATTTACAAGGGCTTCGGATGATTTTTTTATAAATAAAAGATTGTTGTAAAATTCAACATTTTTATATAATTTTCCGAATATAACAGATGCAAAAGTAAATGTGGAGACAAAAGCAAAAATACCAAGTCACAAATTAACACAGATTAGACATAATAGAAATCGCTTATTTCATTCCAAGGAATCAAAATAATCGTTCTCTTTACAAAAATCCCTGAAGGAATTTGGACCAAAGTCAAACTTAGATTTCCCCGATGAAAACCATACAAAAGGACTTCTGACAAAAAGTAAAAAACTGAACTTTAAAAGATGGATCAACTTGCCACAAATTGCTGCCCACTCGACTCTGCACAATATCCTTTATCAGTGATGAAATTTAATTCATAAACAGACAAGTCTACACAGACTATCAAAGATAGGTCAACACCTCTGAAGAAAAAGTGTCTGAATGATGTAATTCAACCTTGAATCTTGTTGTCTACAATAGGACCCTGCTGTCATAAAAGAGAATTAGGCTTTTAATGAATTAAAGAGTGAATGAAAACTGGACTATCTCAATAAAACTCAAGAGCAAACCTTAGTATGCTTTCTCCTTCTATACTCTCCTTGTTCTTCCTTCTCTTTTTGCCTTTAAGAAATCAAAATTAGTTGAAGTAGTTCAACTACTTCTTTTAGTTAAGTTAACTAAAACTCAACTAACTTTTAGTTTAGGGGAAAAATTAATATAATAACAATAAGGGTCTTTAATAAATAATAACTAGTAGATGGGACCCCTTGTGACTCCCTTTAGTTTCTTAACAAAAATAAACACAACTAGTCAATCAATCAAACACATCTCTCCTTGTGGCTCCCATCATCATTCTCATAATTTGAAAATTAATATCAATGATATTTTAAACCATATCCAAAAAGTATAATATCCAAAATATCCAAAAATAGTATGTTGTCCAAAAACTTCAACAGTCAACTGCCCTCAACAATCAATAAACAAATATACTCAAAAACCATATTTGACACTTTGGGAGGCAATTTTTCCTTTGTTGTTGTTGTCTCCCTTTGATTTCTCTAAATTAGCCTTAGGCTGTGTGGATCCTTTAGGCTTGATCTCACTGTAAAATGAGAGCAGTCATCTCTCAAGTGCATGCAGGATGAAATAGATTTCGTTGAATTACTTGAGGGAGAGGAGGGGGAAGCAACAACTTTTCCTTTATCATGTGTATGGTGGGCTTCGGTTTTGAGTTTCTTGCTTGCGTGGTAAGACTATACAAGTGAGTGTGTAGGGGTAATTTCGACAATTGGGTTAACCGGTGGAGGAGGAGTAGGTAGAGACAAATTGGGCTAGCCATGATGTTGGGATACTGTTGTGTGAACAATCTCTTGCCATCCGTTATTTTCAGGGACTTTAGGTTGTAATGAGACATGAGGGGGAACTGGGATAGCAGGGACATGTTGGGGTTGGAAGGGAGGCCTTTCTGGACTAGTTTGGACTACCCCTTGTCCAATCTAGTTGAAAAAACCATCTTGGAAGAGCTGGTTTAACTCTTGTGGATCTGCATCAAAATGTATCAAAAATCTTGGCCTTCTTGGGCCATTGTTCCAATTCCCTCTTCCCCTATTATTTAGGCCATGGCTTCCTCTACTGAAGAAGATCACTCCTGTATGCATGGTTTATTAGCAACTAGCTTCTTAAACAAACCATACATGCCATCTCTTTAGATATGAAACAAATTTTGGCTCAACAACACATCAGACCCATGCAATCCAATCCACAAAAAATCATTTGATAGTTATCAATGAGTAGGGGTTGAATAAGGGTTATGGGATATCTGAGGGGGTTGTATTGAGAGGAAAAGTGATAAATGAAAGGGATTAAGAACATGATTATTGCTCAACAAATTATTAAACAATCAACTGTGTTACAATAAGAAATTCATATAAACTGTGACCTATCTCTGTGTCATCCTTTTAATTGTTGTAATACAAAGTTTTCACTTAATTTTAATTTAATTTTAAGAACAGGGTGTGCAAAGTGAATCTGGGAATGTGAGGGGATTCGTAATGTGCAAAAAAGCGAGAGAATGGTAGGGAAGTTGATGTATATTTTTCATAAAACAAATTAAGTAATCAATAATCATAACTTTGTATTGAAATCAATAAAAAAAACACCAACATTCATTGTTTATCAATTTTGTATCAAATTGTTTGTTGTTCCAACATTTAAATTTCACAGAATTTCTCAATTCATAACAGTTTAAACAAAACAAACTTTCCATTTCAATAGTCTTGTTTAACAAATCGTTGATCTTTTATTTCTTTTCCTTCTTTTGAAGAATTTAAAAAACGCACAACAATATGCTCGACCTCTATCCCTGATAAACCATACTGCATAACTATAATAATCAACATCCACTGTATACCAATTTACAATTGGCCCAATTTTAAATATACACAAGTCTCTTTTTAAAACGCGAACAGACTTCAAAGCATGCCCAATTATACACAGTCTTCATCATATCAATCGACAATATCTTGCAATGAAACAACAGTCGACCTAAACATAAAACCCGAGCCTTATAAATGTGGATATAACTTTACCTTTAAAACCATTGGTAATCTGTACAATGATCCAATATAAACATATGAAGCGAACATCACCAACTACACACATGCCTCATTTTTAAAACTAGCCATAACTCTGATCGGCCGTAGCAAAAACACACTGTTGTTTCCAAATGCAATCAAGACTACGTTGGTAAAAACACAGTGAGTGAAACCATAATGAAAGAAGACAATTCACGACTGCATGCAAGAGCCTATTCCCATTTGTAACTGTTCAACCAATTTTATCATGGAAAGACGAGACAAAGACTTGACGAAAAACCTCCCTAACCATTCCACTAATAAACCAATATTTGTGATCCAGGGGATCAAATTTTGCTCAAAAATTCAAAGTTCTCGGAATCGCTTCAAATCGAACGGGAGCGTAGGCCTTGTCGTTACGAACCCAGCGCAACTCATTTGAGTTTGAACAGACGTCGGGAGCGAGAGATATCACGTTCTGTTCAAAATGATAAATAGGCAAAAAAAAGGGATGTTGATTGTACAGTCCGTACGGATGCTGACATGGCAGTCTGTATGACATGTGGCAGGGCTGAGTGGCAGACAGTTGGTAGATGTGGACGAATGATACTGTGACATGTGGCAGTTTTTGGTTGGTTGTATGGTGCCATGTGGCCCAATCATGGGCTGCCACGTGGCACCCTGTTATTGGTTGCTTGTATAAAATTTATTTGGAGTCCACCGGATTCGACCCCGTGACCTCCACCCACATGTATAGCCTTTGCAAATTTTGCTTTGCCAACGTGCCCCACCGTATTCCTTATTATATATATGGTTTAATATAAATTTAAGTTGGAGTTGTTGTGTGGTTGGCGCGGGGGTCCGGGCTGGGGCTTAGCCACAGCCCCCGGTCGCATATATTGTTGCCATATGACCATATGTTATACCGTATGCGCGCGCAATTTGAATTTGGAATTCGGTTCAAACGATTATACAAACCAAAGCTCTCCACTTGTTACGACCACACTTGCTCTTAATGTCTTGGCCCTTTTTCTTTAAACGCGCGGTCACATGGGTCACACGACCACAGCCTTGGCGGTTAGGGGCTAGGCGCGCCCATAACTGTCCTACAGTTTGCGCGGTTTGTGCATTTGCGTGTGGTGCTGGGTTTTAACGCATAAAAACACGTGGGGGCTAGGTTGAGGCAACAAGGGTGCATTTTAGCAATCCAGAGACAACAAGTTTGAAGGGGAACTTCTAGGAAGCCTATCTTCTTCAATTTTTGGCCAAACGAGGTGTCGAAAAAGCCTAGCTAGGGGTTTTTGGACGTTCTAGAGCCATTGGAGCCAGCTATTTGTCATTTTGAGCATTATAAATCACATATTTGAGCACTTTGATCAAATAATACAAAATATCCATTGGAAGCTGGACCAGGAGATGTAGCCCAAGAGAGGGGTGAACTCCTTTATCATTTGTTGTGTTATGTGTTTTCTGTTCACTGTTTATTGTTGTGGTTTGTATGCATCTTGAATGAGTAATTTCCATAAAAGTTGTGTTGCAAATTGATCCATTTGCCTTTTAACACATAAAATAAAACTTGCAAATATTTTCAAGAATACAAGTCTTCTTCATTTTTAGATTAATTTGACAACCAAGAAGGTGCCCGAAGGGAACAAAGACAGCTTGAAATCAAATCGGGTCTGTCACAATCAAATGCAGGGAGACAACAAGAGCGCATTCATCCTTTAACCATAACACAGAGAGCTAGATATCTTCTGAGACTTATCAACCATGGGCATAATACCTTTCGAAAAGGATACAACAATGAGCCACACAATCTTCTTATTACTCCAAGTCATGAGCGACCAATAGTTAGCCACCAAGGAGAGCAAGGATGGGTAGGGTAAAATAGCCAGTGTATATAGCACGTTTATCACTTGTAGAAGATAGGCGAAATTTAATTGAACAATGGTGGTTATTAAAATAAAACACAGAGACATAACATCTCTATCACTTAAGAGCCGAACAACTTGACAACAACAACAGTAAGGACGCACACAGCCTTTTGACATAACACTGAGATACAAATCGTATCAATAAAGGCATATATTAATGTTAGGGCCACCCAAGAATGGGTTTTGGGATACTTTGGTGCAAATACAATAAGAATGGGCCGACGACCATGACTCGAGGTTCGAAGAAATAACACAACAACTGCTGGCAATTCCTCTTCGATTGGGTAAGGGTTACAATCATGACTGCGAGGGAACATAATATCGATGGTAATACATAGAACTAAACCCTCCATCATCAACATAGGGCTATGTATACCACCATTCACTTATCATTCCACATAGACCAATCATGATATTAAACTAACCGAGCCACCAAACAATGCACAACTTAAAATAAAAACCCAATTCTTTTGCTTGCAATCCGAAACAAATACAGTCATCACAGAGAAATATAACACACATCTACACAGTCAAAATTCTCAGGAACACACAGAATCCAAGCATTACTGGGTCATTATTTGTTCATATAACAGAGAAGACTTCATGGATGGAGAGAAAAAGAATCATACCTGTAGAAAAACACTTAAAAGGGCGAGTTGACCGAACCTTCTTCCTTCCAAGAGCCTGAAATGTGGAGCTTCAAAACCAACAAATCGAAAAATGCAACAAAGGAACAATGCTAGGGTGACTACCGATAGGGGGAGTATGGAGTGACGTGCAGTAAATGCATGTCGCTTCCATCTCCTGGCCTATTCAATTTGATGTACGAGACATCCAAACATTCACCAATCAATTAAACCATGTATTCAATGCCGAACCATTTGAAATCTACGACGATATCCTTTGCATAGTGCGCCACCCAATATCATTTACACGTTAACCCTTGCCATAATTCTATGCCATCATACATATTGCAATGCTATATGCATCTAATTCAAATCTAATGAAATTCACATAACCCACTAACCAACCATAGCATAATAGTTAGGACTAACACTAACATCCTTTTACTTTGCCATTGAAGTTTGCATATAACCCTTTATCATAGCTCAAACATAACTTCTTTCCCTTTAGGATTTTTTCATAGGTTTTTCTTTCTTTATTTTGATTATGTTATCACTAAAATATCTCTTGCATATATGTGGCTAGGTAATTGATCACAATGATTATTGACATGGTTAAATCATAGCAACTGTAAATACATTTCCCTCATAACACTAAAAATGTTTTGGATCGCAATAAGCATTCAACAAAATGCATCATCCACCCGTTACCATGTCAAAATGAAACCAAGACTGCATTGTCAACCATGTAGGACTGTGTAGGCAACATCAAAACAACAACAAAAAAATATGTGTGATATGTCTATCCTTGCACCTCTAGTTTACAAGGGGGTCCCACCTATTAGTATTATATTATTAGCAAAGTTAAATAATAGGGCCTTAGCAATACTTTGCGGGCGAAATTCATGTTTACGATTTTAATCGTCAACAAACCGACGACTCCACAGGGAAATATGTTTCCAACATATTAAGAACTTAGAATGTTTGGTTTCGCATACCAAGTAACATTAGATCAAGAAGATAAAATCATAATGATTATGCAACAGGGGGAAGTGAGTGGATTTAATTGAAAAATGACTGGTAATTTGGGAATAACTCATGGAACGTGTTAAGTATGAGGGGGTTTATCCCTGTAAGCATAACCATTCAACTAAAATTTTCTCTTGACTTCAAGGAGAAATATTTTCTGAACTTTCTCTTTTGAATCTCGAAATGGATGAAGAAACAGAAAGCAGAAGCAAGATATAACCAACTATCTCATAAAACAACAGTAAAAGCAGATAACAAATTCAATGATGCCTTCAGGTGGGACATCATAATAGTCATGTAATCTTGATTGTTATTGATTAACAATACTCTACAGAAGCGTCGTTGTGGCAAAACTGATCCAACATTTTATTTTTGACAAAAATTGAAATCAAAAGAACAAAAAGCAAGAAATGTTATAATAGAAATGAAACATCAAAATTGAAATGAGCAAAAATGAAATGACAAAATGAAAATAGAAGAAATGGAAAACTACTAATATGAAAGCATAAATGAAAAATTACTAAAATACAGAAACAATCCAAACAACGTTAAGCTCTTCAAGTTGGTTCCACACAATGTTTCAAGTGGGAACCGTTAGTGTTGTAGGAAAATAATCGCTCCTGTAAATCCTTTAGAATATAAGAATTTGCACCCAGGACAAAAGCGATCTTGAAAGGACCCAACCATAAATTTTGAAACTTTGAACGTTTTCCTCTATCAACATGAGTTGAATCCCACAACAATACCTTCGCATTGACTTTAAATTTGACATCCTTGATGCTCTTGTTGAAATATTTCTTAACAGTCTATTGTCTTCTTTTTATATTACCCAAGGCAAACATCCTTTGCTCCTCTAAAGCTAGGAGTGCATTCATTCTTTGAGAAACATCATAAGAATTTAATTCTTTGACCTGTAGAGTTAACCTTAAGGAGGAAAGTTCCAGCTCAGTAGGCATAATAGCTTCTTGACCATAAACAAGCTGGAAAGGAGTGGAACCAGTGCTCACCTTGGTGGTAGTTCGATCTGTCCAAAGGGCGTAAGTGAGGAGAGTGTTCCATTGATGAGGCTTATCTTCGATGAGCCTTTTGATAATTCTCACCATATTATTATTGGTAGACTCGGCCTGCCCATTTCCTTGGGGGTAATAAGATGATGAGATAAAATGTTTAACCCCCAACTTAGCTAAAAATTGGGTCATCTTAGCGAAAATAAAAGAGGGACCATTGTCTATAATAATTTCCAAAGGATGACCAAATCTAGAAAAAATATTATTTTCAAGGAAAGTAATCACCTGCTCATGTGTCGAATGTTTAAGCGGGACAACTTCAGCCCATTTTGTAAAATAGTTTGTGTTTGTCAAGATAAAGACTTGTCCTGCTGAAGACGAAGGATTAATAGGACTAATAAATTCCAAACCCCATTTTGAAAAAGGAAAGCTTGAGAGGACAGGTTGTAACGACATGGTTGAAAGGCGTTCTTTCCCAACAAATTTTTGGCACTTGTCACAAGATCTGGAAAAAACATAAGAATCACGAAAGATTGAAGGCCAATAGTATCCTTTTCTGATAATCCTAAAAACAATGGGTTTAGCAGAAAAATGAATTCCTACATGAATAACATAATTTGAAGAACCATGAGTTTCTTGCAACAGTTTTTTTGCTTCCTCGTTGTTTACACAGTGAAGCAACATACCATCGAAAGATCTTCTACCTAAGATGAAGTAGCGAAATTTTTCAACAGCTTTAACAAGAGCAAAAGCATGTTTTTCAATAAAAGAATATTTAAACTCATCATCAGACAAGCTCTGAGTCATGTAAGCCACTCGTTTTTCGTTACCTTGGTCATCACCTTGCATGAGGATAGTAGAAACTGCTTCCTCTGTGGCATTAGTATATATCATAAATTCCTTCTCAAAATCCGGCTTCGCCAGAATGAGTGCGGAACTGATCGCTTTCTTAATCCCTACAAAATCATTTTCGACATCATCTATCCAAGAAAAGGAACAATCTTGCTTAAGCAGATTATGAATTAGCTTGAGCATTACAACAAAATTAGGAACAAACCTACAGACAGAGTTAATAACCCCCATAAAAGCTTGAACCTCCTTCTTGGAAGTGGGAGCAGGTAGATTTAGGATAGCAACAATCCTTTCAAGAACAATGCTTATTCCTAAATAAGAGACAATGTGTCCAAGGATATTTCCCTTGGTAATGCCAAAAATAGACTTAGAAGGATTTAAAGAAATGCCAAATTTCCCGCATCGCATGAGAACACTTTTAAGATGACCAAAATGATCTGATCGATTTTTAGAGTACACAGTTAAGTCATCAAGATAGATCTAAATAATCTTGTTGATCAAATTGTCAAAATCTATTTGCATAGCTCTTTGAAAAGTGGTACCTGCATTAGATAAGACAAAAAACATACGTTCATAAGCAAAAGTGGCCCAACAAGTAATAAACTTTATTTAGCACATGCCCTTAATTGTCATATCCCGGTTTTGACCCTTCCGATGTTTTGGATTGGATATAATGACGAGAGATTTCATGTACCATTGTAAGGCTCTCTCTACCTCATAGAGTTGCTTGAAACTCCAACAACTTGTTTACATTTGTGGTTCCTTTAGCTCTCCAAATGGCTTCACACAGAAACCAATGTCGCTCCGCATCCTTCTCACCTTCATTCTTCAGGTGAACTACTTCCTCACCTTTTTCCCAAATTTTGGGTAACCTTAAGGGATAACCTCCTTGGGGTTGGGCTTTGTTTCTGGAGTTATCTTCCGTGACTAACTGTAGTTATCCCTAAGGGGAATCGTAAAGTGGTTTTATATTTTTCTTCCCTTTTTACCTTGGTTTGATTGTAACCAGAAAAACTGTCAAGTAAGGACATTATCTGTGACCCTGCAACTTGCTGCAAAATCATTTCCATATTAGGGAGAGGAAAGTGATCTTTTATACTAGCCCGATTCAATGGGTGAAAATCTACGCATAATCTGATTTGAGCAGTTGTTTTCCGAATGATAACCAAATTAGAAACCCATTCTGAATACTTAACTGGAAAGATGATCCCAACCTTCAAGACTTTTTCCAACTCCTTTCAAATAGTTGCTTCCAGTGTAGGGTTAATGGGTCTTTGTTTTTTCCCAACTGGTTTTATGCCCTCCTTGATAGGAATGGCATGTTGTATAAGAGCAGGATCAAAACCATGAATATCCTCATAAGACCAAGCAAAAACATCTTGAAATTCACCAAGCAGTTTGACGAATTTCAATTTTTCTTCATCAAAACATTGGGCACCTATTTTAACATTCTTCAGAGATTCGGGTGTTCCAATATTCAAGGAAATGGTTTCACCCACTTTCCTTTTCAACTCCTCTTCTTTATGTTTCTCTTTGTTGCCTACATCACTCGATGAAAATGAACTTTCTAGAGGAGTCAAGCCTTTAGGAATCTTGTTATCTTCCATTGATATAATTTCGTTAGGCTTATAAGGTTCATTTTGAATGAAAGCAGAGAAGCTTTCATCACTAGGGAAGACCTTCCATGACTCTATATTGTCAGGGACACGTGGACAATACAGAGATTGAAAAGTATAATCATGTCTTTGTGGCAGAAGTTGTTGATTAGGAGAGGCTGCAAAAACAACTAACCGGTCAACCATTGAGTTCAATTCTCTTTTAACATGGGTAATGTTGAAAGATAGTAGATTCGAGATAAGTGCCCAAACAATTTGGGTGTAGCATTCCATTAAATTGTTGATAGGAGAGTATATCCTACATACAAGTTTTACAACAAATTCAGAATCCCCAAAAACTGTAAGGTGACCACAACCCAGATTATAGGCATTTTCAATGCCTAACAGTAATGCTTCAAATTCAGTGACATTGTTTGTGCAAGCAAACTCTAACCTATAGGAAAAGTTATGAATTTTACCCACATGAGAGTACAAGATAATACCGGCTCCATTTCCTTCATTGGAGCATGAACCATCAAAATGCATATGCCACATCCCGTTGTCTAAGTCGATTTGTTCCAAGGTAGTGTTGTTCTCCTCGACAAAGATGGAATACACTCCTAGATCCTCCTCGAAAAAGATGGAATACACTCCTAGGTCATCCTCGATATAATTTACATTAGGCTGTGGGACACTTTCTATATAAGGTGAAATTATCCCCTCTCTGAGGACTATGATGTTTTTACCATTCTGAGGAACAGATAAGTGTGTCCCATCGAGTGATAGGTATCCACCCGTCAAATCTTGCCAATATCTTCCTAATATGATCAAGTGGTTACTTACTGGCATATCGATTACCTGAATATTAAGGGTTGTCCTTATTTCAGGGTGCGCGCACAAAACCAAGGTCACATCCTTGATTTCACCTATGGTCGTTTGTTGTAGACTATTATAAGAGAGCATGCTTTTGGTGTTTTCATTTGTGCAAGACAAGCCTAAATCTTCCATACTAATCTTCGACATTACATTTGGGCCCGAACCGCCATCAATGAGGCAACAATGGGCAATCTTGTCCATAATCTTTACAGAAATATAAAATGGGTTTTTTTTACAGGGAATCTAACGTATGTACACCTACTTTATTTACAGACGAATACTCTTCATCTATCTCTTCAAAGAGGTTAGCTACAACGAAAGATTTTCCTTCCATGATTTTTTTTTTATGCTTCTGTTGTTCAAGGATGACAACCATGTCCAAAAGGGTTGCATCTGCTTTGATGTTGGCCAACTGATTTAGAATGTTGTGTTTGGAAGAGGGGAGATGGGAGGTAGTTCCTTGACTTTCAGGAGCCTTAAGAACCTAAACAGTAACAGTTGGTGAGGATGAGCTTGGGCTAGAAGAAGTGCGGGGAGGATCATATTTGCTTTTGGGAGCATAGGATTTATTCCTAGTATTTATGATCATGACGCCTTCTGGTTCTGCAAAGTCTAGGACAACAATGGTAGTTTTAGGTATTTTACCAAAGATTTTATCTATGGCATTCTTATTTACCTCACGTGTACTTTCCTCATGGTGTTCCTCGCAAAAGTTACACCAACTACGAGGCATGATAGCTTTAGCTTGAAAATTATTTTCATTCGGATTTCTAAAGAGGGGTGCAGAAGAAGATGAAGCTCCAGGGGTAAGAGAGGAGACATTTCCTTTCTGCTCATACGCTATCATTCAATTATTCATGTCTTGTACAAGCTGTAAGAGGGTAGACATGTATGTCTGTTTAATTGAGTCTCCATTAGGAAGACCTTTTCTTTCAAGCTATTCTTCATACTCTAAACAAGTGTGCAAAGCAGAACCAAGGTTATCAATGGTTTTTTCCTCAAGCCTATGACAATAGGGGGAAGGTAATGCATTATAATAATGCATGAAAGGGGATTGGTTCTAAGGGAAAATGAGTTCAGGGATTTGGTTGTATAATTTGGTGAAACGCAGGTTGAAGGACTTGATAGTCTCACAATCCTTATAAGCGATGCTATTGTATTCTCGTAACTGCTCAGCTGGGCTTTTGGATTTCCCATAGGTAGATTTGAACCAATAGACTAACTCCTCCCAAGTAGATAAAATCTTAGGAGGGAGATCGAAGAAATCGTTTGCAACCTTCCCTTCAAGGGAATTTACAAATAAGTGCATACAAGTATCGTTGTCATTGGCTCCTATGTTGTGACAGGCATTAGAAAATGCCACCAAGTGTTCATTCGTAGTGACAATGTTATTCCCTAAAAACTTAGGGAGATTCTCCTTGAATTTAGGAAGGGGAAGAGTAGCAGGTGCTAGGTTAAGAGGGGAGGAAACATGCCACGGGGTAGTTGTATCATATTCTTCAAACTGAAAAAGCCCATACTTTTTAATGACTTTGGCGGGGTTTTTGGTAGATTGGACAGGGACTTTGTGACTATATAAGCTACCAATCATCGACGAAGCTGAATATTGAGATGAAGAAGCACCTCCAGTGCCACTAGAGCCACCACTAGATGTCATCTTGTGGATGATAGGTAAGGGAGAGAAAGACAAACTAGATGAATCAGACAAGGTTCTCCTTAGAGCACTTTGTTGGGTTGATAACACCACGTTCCTTCTTCCTATTTCAGCAATAGGATTAATTTTCGGTGATAAACCTCTTCTTCTCCTAGATAAACGAGGGTCTAAGGACATGAAAAGAAGATCAAAACTGAAGGAAAAAGAAAGCTATGGTTGATTCCTAAGCTATCTTTGCCTAGCTTCCCAATGTTCTTAGGCATTTATGTATTGTTCAATTGTTGCCCATGAGTGATTAAGCTCAACCCGGGTATTAGCGATATCTAAGATGGTATTAAACAAGCTTAAAGCAATGCTGGTCTGATCTTGAAGACCGAGCTCAATATTAGGTTGCCTTGCAACAGGTACATTCATTAAGAAATGAAACAATCAAAGAATCAATATCAGAAAAGTAGATATATTCAATGATAATCAAGCATAAAAGACAACCAGAGAGATATGGAAGATCTCCCCAGTATGGTCGCCAAATAAATGTTGAGGAAAAATATATGAAATAATCTTACTCAAGCATTTTCAGATCTTGCTTGGCTAAGGAAAGATAGACAGGAATATCACCCTATGTTTATAGCCTCAAAATTTGTTTCCTAATCCACAAGTATTATTTACAAGGGCTTAGGCTGATTTTTTTATAAATAAAAGATTGTTGTAAAATTCAACATTTTTATATAATTTTCTGAATATAACAGATGCAAAAGTCAATGTGGAGACAAAAGAAAAAATACCAAGTCACAAATTAACACAGATGAGACATAATAACAATCACTTATTTCATTCCTAGGAATCAAAAGAATCTTTCTTGGACCAAAGTCAAACTTAGATGTCCTCGATGAAAACCATACAAAAGGACTTCTGACAGAAATAAAAAACTAAACTTTAAAAGCTACATCAACTTGCCACAGACTGCTACCCACTCGACTCTGCACAATATCCTTTACCAATCATGGAATTTAATTAATAAACAAACAAGTCTACACAGACTATCAAAGATAGATCAACACCTCTGAATAACAAGTGTCTGAATGATGTAATTCAACCTTGAATCTTGTTGTCTACAAGGTGGTATGTGGAACATCACATAACTCCTCACGGTTTGAGAGTTATTGCCTTACGAAGTTGGAGGACCCTCACATGTCATCTAAAAGCCCCAAAAGGTCAAAGTAGTCAAAGTGGTTTAAGAGATTTTAAAAGGTAAATAATAAAGTGAAGTGATGAGTGTACTATAATTCAAAGTGAATAGAAAATAAATTATTTAAATAATAAATTTAATGGAGAAATTAGAAGTGGGTTAACCCTAAAATAAGGAAAGTGGGCAAAGTGACCTAGAAGATGTTTTTTAAGGAAACTACTTGGAGAGTATAAATAAGAGGCTAGGCTCTTTCATTTTAATCACAATTGAGAATATTGAATATCTATATGTGTCTGAGGTAACCAAGGATATCTAAGCTGAAATTCTGAGGGAAGGTAAAAAAAAGAAGGTCGAAATGCAAGGAAGGATAAATTATTTTGATGATGCTTTCTAAGGTATGTTATTTACAGGTCATCTCACCATTTTCGCTATAATGTTTTTTCTATAATGATTCAGATCGTGAAATTGCTATGAAATTGAGAAAACATATCCAAGTATCCGTGGTAGAAAATTCAGCTTGTGGGTCATTGTATTTTGGAGTTACACTCCGTGAAAATAGGGTTTGTGGCTAATCTCGAAACTAGTCAAAAACAGGTGTTTCGGGTAAAAACGTCGTAACTTCTTCATACCAGATCCAAATTCAGTGAGACAAAATGTGTTGGTTAGGGTACAGTCATTAGTATGTTGTGTAATAGTTTTAGATCATTTCAACAAATATTCTATGTGGGGCACTCTCTACAAGGTCGCTCTCTAGAATAAGCCAGAATTAAGCAAGGTATGTCATTTTTGTTATAACTCCTTTTCTAAGAGGTTCCAAGTAGTGACACTTGGAGGAATTGCATAAAACACACTAAAGAAATATTGTGTATCAATTTCAGATCTTTATACATTATAGGTATAAATTTATGATTACTTCAAGTTAGGGTTGTTGACTAATCCAAAACTAGGCATGTGAGACTAAATAAAAGTTTGATGAAAATGCTAGTCTCTTGTTGATAAAGTTAAGGAAGGTTCGCAGGAATGTGATCATATACACCAGGTCTATTACAGAGCTACAAATCAGATTTGGATGATGAAATTCATGAGGGATTTTGGTTGAGGTACATGGTTAAGACAAGTAGTTGATGAGTTGGCACATACATGAGGTGTATAGTTGATGATGTTGGTACATATGGATGAGTAGTTGACACATGATTGGTACATGGTTGGATGCACTTGTTTATGGTACAGGTTGATTACATGTTGTTTGGTATAGGTTGGTGCATGGTTGATGCACTTGTTTATGGTATAGGTTGATGCATGGTTCAGATTTATTGGTACAGATTTACAGTGGTATATCTCACAGTGATAGTGTGACAATGGTTCCATCATTCTACTTCTACTTCAGGGTGGCAGGATGGGGCAAGGACATGTGGTTGTAGCCAGAGAACATAGGGGGTTGTAGCCTCCTTCTGGTTGTATCCAGAGAATTGGGGAGTTGGAACTTCCCTCAGGTTGTAGCCTGAGAAACTAGGGGGTTGGAGCCTCCTTCCAGTTGCAGTTGGAAAACAAAGAAAGTTGGTGCTTCCAATGAATGTAATTCTTCAAGACATATAAGAAAAAACATTTTGTGGTTTTATTCCAATTTGGGTTTCCACGTAAAACACTGGTGTACTGTGTATGTGTATGATTGTTCATTTGTTTATTGTTTATTTACTCTGCAGTTATTGGATGATAATTCTACATTGATATAACACTTGGATTATATGGTTAAAAATGATTAAATTGCTCTATTACTGATTCACCCCTCCTCTCAGTAATCCAACAGTAACCCCATGTATTTAAAGAAAAAAACAAGAGGGAGAATGTTGGGTATGTGTTATATTCTTGGCAGTGCCCTCGAGAAATTGGTTTTGCATCGGGAAACATGTCGCATTTTTTGACTCGTTTTCCGTGTTGTCTCAATTTTCTTATCCATTGTTGAGCGATTTTTCGGCACATGGTTTTTGCCGATGGTTTTCTATTTCCAGTTAAGTAATTAGGGTTGTTGACTAATCTAGGTCATTGGGTTAGGGTTTTGGATGTTGCTCGCTCGTATATGTATATTGTATTGTAAACAATGTATCACAATGAATGAATATAGAATATGTTGGTTTTCCTGGTTTGGGTTTCCAGGGAAAAATCTCTGTGTAATGTTTGTTGATTAAGGTTGGTTTTCATTGATGTCAACCCTTGAAGAAAGCCCCATAGCACAAAGTTTTGGGTAATGGATCCAAGATTGTTTGATGTAAATATGACTCATTATTGTTTTGTCATGGTTGACAAGAAGTAAATATGGATGAACTCCAAAGTGGTCCCCTTATGATGAAAGACCTCACGGGAAGATGCTTTGCGGAGTAAGAGAACCCATGCTTAATTGTGGAATAAAGAGATGAAGGATAGTGAATTTGTTAGGGAAACTATCCTATATGGATAGTGCTTGTCATGCCATTTTCGGTGGTATGTAGAACGTCACATAACTCCTCACGGTTAGAGAGTTATGACCATGTGAAGTTGGAGAACTCAGGTTTGGGTAATGGACGCAAGTTTGTTTGATGGATAACGATATGATTTTTGCTATATTTGAAGGTAATACTATTCTATATGGATATTAAATGTCATTCCATTTCTGGTGGTATGTGGAATGTCACACAAATCCTCACGGTTTGAGAGTTATGGCCTTACGAAGTTGGAGGACCCTCATATGTCATCTAGAAGCCCCACAAGGTCAAAGTAGTCAAAGTGGTTTAAGAGATTTTAAAGGGTAAATAATAAAGTGAAGTGATGAGTGTATTATAATTCAAAGTGAATACAAAATAAATTATTTCAATAACAATTTTAATGGAGAAATTAGAAGTGGGTTAACCCTAAAATAAGGAAAGTGGACCAAGTGACCTAGAAGATGTTTTTAATGAAGCTACTTGGAGAGTATAAATAAGAGGCAAGGCTCTCTTATTTTAATTAAACTTGAGAATATTGAATATCTATAGGTGTATGAGGTAACCAGGGATATCTAAGCTGAATTTATGAGGGAAGGTGAAGAAAAGAAGGCCGAAATGCAAGGAAGGATAAATTCGTTTGATGGTGTTCTCTAAGGTGTTTCGGGTAAAAACATCATAACTTCTTCATAACAGATCCAAATTTAGTGAGACAAAATGTGTTGGTTAGGGAACAGTATTTAGTATGTTGTGTAATATTTTCAGATCAATTCAATGAACATTTTATGCGGGGCATGTTCTACAAGGTTGCTCTCTAGAATAAGCCATAATTCAACAAGGTATGCCATTTTTGATATAACTCTTTTTCTGAGAGGTTCCAAGTAATGATACCTGGAGGAATTGCATAAAACACACTGAAGAACATTGTGTATCAGTTTCAGATCTTTATACATTATAGGCTCAAAGTTATGATTACTTCAAGTTAGGGTTGTTGACTAATCCAAAACTAGACATGTGAGACTAAATAAAAGTTTGATGAAAATGCTAGTCTCTTGTTGTTAAAGTTAAGGAAGGTTTGCAGGAATGTGATCGTATACACCAGGTCTATTATAGAGCTAAAAATCATATTTGGATGATGAAATTGATGAGGTATTTTAGTTGAGGTACATGTTGAGTACATGGTTGAGACAAGTAGTTGATGAGTTGACACATACATGAGGTGTATAGTTGATGATGTTGGTACATATTGATGAGTCATAGTTGATGAGAAGTTGAAACATGATTGGTACATGTTTGGATGCACTTGTTTATGGTACAGGTTGATTACAAGTTGTTTGGTACAGGTTGGTGCATGGTTGATGCACTTGTTTATGGTACATGTTGATTACAGGTTGAGGTACAGGTTGATGCATGGCTCAGATTTATTGGTTCAGGTTTACAGTGGTATATCTCACAGTGATTGTGTAACATTAGTTCCATCATTCTACTTCTACTTCAGGGTGGCAGGACGGGGCAAGGACAAGTGGTTGTAGCCACCTTTCGGTTGTAGCCAGAGAACATAGGGGGTTGTAGCCTCCTTCTGGTTGTAGCCAGAGAATTGAGGAGTTGGAGCTTCCCTCAGGTTGTAGCCTAAGAAACTATGGGGTTGGAACCTCCTTCTAGTTGCAGCTGGAAAACAAAGGAATTTGGTGCTTCCAATGAATGTAATTCTTCAATACATATAAGAAAAAACATTATGTGGTTTTCTCCCGATTTGGGTTTCCACATAAGACATTGGTGTACTGTGTATGTGTGTGATTGTTTATTTCTTACTTCTCATTATTGGATAATAATTCTACATTGATATAACATTTGAAGAAAAATAATTGTAATTAAGCTATTACTGATTCACCCCCCCTCTCAGTAATCCAACAATTGGTTTCAGAGCATGTTCCTTCAGAAATCAGTTTAACCATTGAAAGGTAGATCATGGAGAGTACCAACCCTTATAAAAATGGAATACCACAGTTTGATGGACATAAGTATTCTTTTTGGAGCATAAGGATGAAGACATATATACAGGCACAGAGATTTCAAGTTTGGAAATCAATTGTAGATGGATACACAACACCAACAATTCCACCAACAAATGACAAAGCAGTGAAACTCGGTGAGAATAATTCCAAAGCCAAAAATGCACTTTTGAATGGTCTTAGCGATACGATATTCACCAAAGTTGCACATTGTAAATCTGCTAAAGATATTTGGGACAAGCTTCAAAATGTTTATGAAGGAGATTCAAAAGTCAAAGCAGTAAAGCTTCAAACATACAGAGGTTAGTTCAAACAACTAAAAATGAAGGAAGATGAAGATATCGTAGCCTACTTTTTACGAGTCGATGAAACAGTGAATGCAATCACAGGATTGGGAGAAGAAATCGAAGAATTTGTTATTGTTCAAAAGGTACTAATATCTCTTCCTATGAGATTCAACCCTAAGATATCAACACTAGAAGAAAGATTGGATCTAAACTCAATAAGCACAGACGAACTGCATGGAATCTTCGAAGATTCCATATGAGATGAGAACTGAACAGGAAAATCCAGATGTAAAATAAGCAACCTTCAAATCATCCAAAAGATCAAAGAAAAAGAAAAATTAACAAGAAGAATATAGCAGGAACAACGACGTCTTAGAAGATGATGAAGAAGTGGCTAACTTTGTCAAAAGATTGAACAAGGGAACCAACGGTAGGTATAGAGGTAAAATTCCTTTAATTTGTTTTAATTTTGATGGTATTGGTCATTTTGCTAACAAATGTCCTCATAAGAAAAAGAGAAATGATGAAGGTTACTCAAAAGGCAGATAAACATATAAAGGTAAAATAACTACAAAGAAAGTTTTCAAGAAAAGATTTTGCACCAAAGAAGACATCTCATCATCAGATGAAGATGAAGTCAGTGACAATGAAACAGGAAGAGTTCTATTCATGGCAGTAGAAGACTCTGATAAAGAAGACTCTGAAGAAGAATATGAAGAAGCATATGAATAAGAAATTGAAGAGGAAGAAGTTGACTTCCGAGAAGAATTAATGAGTGCCATAGAAGTTATCAGAAGAGAAAAGAAGAAAAACAAGAAACTACAAGAAGAACTAGATAAGAAAAAAGACATTCAAGAACTAGAACAAATGATCACAGAATTGAAGGTTCAAATAGAAGAAGATAAAAGAAATGAAGAAGCACTCAAAGAATAGCTAGAAGGAAAGGACATGATCATTGGAAACCTGGAAGCATAGATTGTCACACTAAGAAAGGATATTCAAAAGAAAAATATGCGGAATAGCTCAAAAGTTCTGGATGACATTATCATCAGTCAAAAATCTCATCTTGACAAGTCTGGACTTAGATACAATCAGACATAAAAGGGATCAAACTCCAAAACAACAGAGCAGGAAACAAATCCAAAAATCTATGCAGAAACAATCAAAGGGGATAAAAAGATATACAAGGAAGATTACAGGGACACTCCTCCACCGAGAAGATTCAGATTTCAGAATCAACAACAGATACACAGGCCTCAAAAAGAAGAAGGATTCATAAGAACAAATCATTTCAGAAGATCTTCAACTACCGTTGAAATAATGTAAATGCAAAGTGTATTCTTATTATTATTTGATATATTATTCATTGGATCAATCCACATTGTGGATTGATCATGTCGGCTATTGTAAAAGGACCAAATCCTCTTTTGCGGATTGGTCATAATATAATTGTAATAGGCAAAAGAAGAAGTCGGCCCTAGAATATATTAAAGAAGCCCCAAAATATAATAAAGGTGGTTATAACCACCCAGAAGAATAAGTCAGCCCTACCAGTGAAAAGACACTTCCACACGTGCCAGACTTATATAAATAAGGAGGCTAGCGCCTCACTTAGACACACACTCACTTATTCATTGAGAGACAAGTTTCACAGCTGCAGTTGGAGAAGAGAGAGAGAGAGAGAGAGGCGCATATTTGGGAGAGGACATTCTGTACTTGTTTGAGTTATCTCTTGGCATTGTATTGGCTATCTATATTAAGGAAGTTTTGTTGGGTTTTCTGCCCCATGAGGGTTTCCCAGGATAAATGATGTGTCTCTTGTGATTGTGTATTTCTCAGTGATTCTATCTTATGCTATTGTTATCTATTGAAATTCAAAGAACTATAATAATGGCTTAAACATTAACATGGTATCAGAGCCAAGCTGAAGATAACATCTTTTATAAGAGAAAAGTGAAAAATGTCACTGTTGTCGTACATGCAAATTAGGGATTTTTGTTGGTGAGGTATTTCAGCCCTAAAACCATCTAGAAAAGTGCGCCCTCCCACAAGGATCATTTTGGCACCTTCAGCGCACCTTTTAAGTGGCTAGATCTCCCAGAAAGTGAAACCCTAGTTTTCACAAAGTACCAAAAAACCAGAGTACCAAAAGTACCAGAAGTACCAGAGTACCAGAAGTACCAGAAAACCAGAAGCACGAGTCCAGAAATCCGTAGATCAAGTTTGGAGGGGTAAAAGTTGGATTTTCAAAAATTTGACTGCACCAGCTTACTCACCTCAGCTCAGCGCATCTATCCCCTTGAACAAAATTTCAAAATTCAAAGTTTGAAAAATTAGGTTTTTCTCATAAAACCCTAAGTTGCAGTTGCAGTCTTAGAACCAATTGTAGTTGCAGTATCAGTTGCAGTTACAGCCGTAGTACCAGTTGCAGTCACTCTTGAAGTTCTTAAGAGTTGGTAATGATTACCACTGCTTCCAGATGGAGCCACTACTTGAAAATACTAGAGGTATGTACTCACATATGTTTAAATGGTTAAACTTAAAGAGTATTTGCAGGAGAAGGGATCTCTTTCCATAGATCCAGAAGGATCTCAAGATCCAGCACATTCAGAGGAATGATGCAACCCAAGTGTGATTATTTTGATATGCATCCATTTGTTATATTGATCAATTTTTCATGTTGTAGCTATGACCTTCATTCTAACCTTTTCTAAGTCAAGGTATTATATGGATTACAAGTTGAGATCATAAAGCTTATCCTCTAACCCAACCTTCTATCAAGATAACGTATTGTCTTAGTACAAAAGACAGGTTGAAGAAATCACTCGTCATCTTGAGTGAAGGAGACTCAGAAGAAAAGAAAACACTCATTCTTGAGGACAAGGCTCCAAGTTTGATTAGTCAAGTTAATAAGATTCAAAGGTACACATGACAAGTTGATGACTATAGTTGAGATAGCAGTCTTTGTAAAGTATCATACTTGATAGCATGTGAACATATAGAGGTAAATACTTAACGTAATTATTTGTGTAATACAACTAACACCTCGACTAGGAGAAACCTTGTGTGTTAGTTCTAGGTTCCCATGGAGGAATGTTTGATCACAACACTATGAGAGTATTGACCTCATTTCGTATTGTATTCCTTACCTTTAATCTTTGCTTCAGACAAGTTACAAGTAATAGCTCTAAAGGAGCTACTGTGATGATTTTTCGTGCCATTGCTTTATATTATCAAAAGGATATTACTCTTGCTTGTTTTTTTGTTGACCTTGTTCCAGGTCACAGGTAATAAATGTGAGGAAGCTAGAGTGAAGGTTGCATAAGGAAACGTACTAAAGGAGAAACCTTGAAAGAAGCAATCATCATTGGAAAAGAAGAAGGTGGCTTGTATAAGCTAAAGGGTCACTCAGAAGCTGCCAGGACCCACGCCATTGAGAATCCATGTGAACTTTTGCATAGAATATTAGCTCACATTAACTGCAAGGTGCTACCATACATATGCAAAGTGGTCACAGGTTTACCAGAACTCAAGGTTGACCATGGAGGCATATGCAATGGATGTGCACAAGGGAAGAACGTGAAGAACCCTTTTCAGAAGAGAGACATCAAAGCAGAAGGAGTCCTATAACTCATTCATTCAGATGTGTGTGGCCCAATGCCATCTTCCTCCATTAGTGGGTATGTATATTATGTATCATTTATTGATGATTATTCTTGTAAGACTTGGTTGTATCTCTTGAAATCTAAAGATGAACTGTTCAACAAATTCTAGGAATTCAAAGCCTTGATAGAGAATCTTTCTGAAAGAAAGATCAATATACTTAGGTCAGATAATGGAGGAGAATACACCTCAAAAGAGTTCGTGAACTTCTGTAAAGATGTTGGGATCAAGAGGGAACTCACTACTCCCTATAATCCTCAACAAAACGGTGTGGCTAAAAGAAAAAACAGAATGATAATGGAAGTTGTGAAGACCACGATCCACAATCAAGATCTTCCTATGTGCTTATGGGAAGAAGAAGCAATGACAGCCGTATATGTGCAAAACCGATAATCCCATAGCGCACTTGGGTTCAAAACCCGAGAAGAGATGTTCACCGGAAAGAAGCCAGAGGTAAGCCATCTCAAAATATTTGGCTGCCCAATATTTATACATATACCGAAAGAGAAAAGAAACAAGTTGGAACCCTCAGGAAAGAAGGGAATATTTGTGGGATACTGTGAGGTCTCCAAGGCATTCAGGATCTATATACCAGGTCACCGCCACATTGAGATCAACAAGGATGTGACCTTTGATGAAGATGTAGTACTCAAGAAATCGAGAAAATGCCAGCTTGAAGAGGTATATGAAGAGGAACCCGTCATCCCCAGAGTTGCAGAATTAGTGAGGGAGGTTCCCAGAGCCGTTGAACCAGTGAGGGAAGTCATAGCTTCCCCTGATGAGGAAATCCTAGAAGATCATGACGTAGTAGAGTTTCAAGAACCTCCTCAGATGAAAATCTCCCATAAAAGAAAACCAGCTTGGGCTAGAGAGTTTATTCAATATGGAGAGAAGTATGGTGTTCTCGAAGGAACCATGAGGCATGTGAAGAGACCTAAGCCATTCTCCAGTTATATGGATTTGATGTGTGATCTCCTAGAAAAGGAGCCTACCTGCTTTGAAGAAGCCATTCATAAGAAAGAATGCGCAGATGCCATGATAGAAGAATACTAATCCATAATAAAGAACGATGTATGGGAAATAGTTCCTAGACCAAATAGCAAGGATGTGGTATTGTCCAGATGGCTCTTCAAAATAAAACATGTTGCAGATGAAAGTATTTAGAAGTATAAAGCAAGATTTGTGGCTCGTGGTTTTTCTCAAAAATAAGGCATTGACTATGAAGAGACATTCTCTCCTGTAGCCAGATACACTTCGATCAGACCCATCATAGCCCTTGCAGCTAAGATGAAGTGGAAGTTACACCAGATGGACGTAAAGACAACTTTCCTAAATGGTGTTATCGAAGAGGAAGTGTATATAGAGAAACCTCAAGGATTTGAAGTTGAAGACAGGAAGTCTCATGTATGCAAGTTGAAGAAAGCCTTGTACGGATTGAAGCAAGCTCCTAGAGCTTGGTATGGCTAGATAGACAACTTTTTGACGAGCTTGGGCTTCACCAAGAGTAAAGCAGATTCTAACCTCTACTTCAAGGTTATGAACAATGAGCCAGTGATACTATTGCTATATGTGGATGGCTTATTCTTAACTAGAGAAGAAAATCTCATCAATGAATGTAAGAAGATACTCGCTTTAGAATTTGAGATGAAAGACCTTGGCCTAATGCACTATTTCTTAGGTCTTGAGGTATGGCAGAGTCCAGAGAGGATCTTCCTTAACCAAGGGAAGTATGTAGTCGAAATATTGAAGAGATTCGACATGTTAGAGTGCAAGCCCATTAATACACCCATGGAAACAAAGCTGAAGCTGTTGGTCGATACTTCGTCAGAATTGATTGATGCCACGCTGTATAGATAGATTATTGGATCGTTGATGTACCTGACGAACACTAGAACATATATTTGTTTTTCCATGAACACCTTGAGTCAGCTTTTGGTAGAACCCAGACATGTTCACCTTGTGGCTGCAAAACATGTGATGAGGTACCTTGAGGGTACATTATATTGTGGTCTCAATTATGATGGAGATCATGATTTCACATTGAGTGGGTACACTGATTCAGATTAGGCAGGAAGTGTTTCTGATAGAAAAAACACTTCAGGATGATGTTTCATTTTGGGATCAGCCATTATCTCGTGGCAGAGTAGGAAGCAATCTAGCATTGCTCTCAGCACAACGAAAGCATAATACATTGTTGCATGTTCTGCGAGCTGCGAAGCTATATGGCTTCAAAAGTTGCTGACCGGTCTATTTGACCTAGATATGGAAGCAACCACAATCCTATGTGACAACCAGAGCTACATAAAGATGACAGAGAATTTTGTATTCCATGACAGGTCAAAGCACATAGAGATCCGATATCATTACATACGTGACATGGTGCAGAGAGGAGCCATAAATATCTAGTACATTAGCATAGATGGATAGGTTGTTGATGTGTTGACCAAGCCTCTATCTCATGTAAAGTTTGAGCACTTTTGAGATAAGCTCGGTATAGTCTGAAAGGACCTCCCTTGAAAGGGGGAGTAGTGTTATCCAGAGATATATCTAGTACTGCGCTTCCAGCTTCATTATTGTGACGTAAAGCTAATACAAGTGTTGTATAGAGATATATCTCGTACTGTGCTTCCAACCTCATTGCTGTGATGTAAATCCAGTACAATGTTGTGATGAGATATACCTAGTACTATGCTTCTAGCTTAACCGTTGTGACGTAAAGCAAGTCTAGTTGTTGTGATGAGATGTGACTAGTATTGTGCTTCCAGCCTGATAGCTGTGACATAAAGCCAGTCTAGTATCTTTCTTCCAGCTTGATTGTTGTGACATAAAGCAAGACAATGTGATGAGACTAGTACTGTGCTTATATCCTGATAGCTGTGATGTAAAGCCAGTATAATATCTTGCTTCTAGCTTGATTACTGTGACGTAAACCAAGATGATGTGATGAGACTAGTACTGTGCTTCCAGCTTGATCGTTGTGACGTAAAGCTAGTCTAGTATCTTGCTTCCAGCTTGATTGTTGTGATGTAAAGAAATACGATGTGATGTGACTAGTATTGTGCTTCCGGCTGGATAGCTATGACATAAAGCCAGTCTAGGACCTTGCTTCCAGCTTAAGTGTTGTGACGTAAAGCAATACGTTGAGATGCAACTAGTACCGTGATTCCAGTTTGAGAAGTTGTGACGTAAAGCCAATCTAGTATCTTGCTTCCAGCTTGAGTGGTGTGACATAAAGAAAGATGCTGAGATGAGACTAGTACTATGCTTCCATCTTGAGAAGCTGTGACGTAAAGCCAATCTAGTATCTTTCTTCCATGTTGATTGTTGTGACGTAAAGCAAGACGAGTACTGAGCTTCCAGCTTGATAGCTGTGACGTAAAGCCAGTCCTGTATTATGATGATGATCCAACCTCGTTCTGTGATGATGATGATGTATTAGTTTTATACTAATTCATATTGATGCAGATGATGATTGCATTCCTTTGAGAATGACTATGTTGTCGATGAAGAAAAATTCCAATGATTTATTGATACACTAGTCAGTGTTCCAAGATGATATTGATGATGTTTTCCTCCTGATGTTGTTGATGATAAAGGCCTCTCTCTCGTCTAATGTTGTTGTAGAATACCCTTCTTGTTAAGCGGGACTGTTGAAATAATGTAAATGCAAAGTGTATTCTTATTATTATTTGATATATTATTCATTGGATCAATCCCCATTGTGGATTGATCATGTCGGCTATTGTAAAAGGACCAAATCCCCTTTTGTGGATTGGTCATAATATAATTGTAATAGGCAAAAGAAGAACTCAGCCCCAGAATATTAAAGAATCCCTGAAATATAATAAAGGTGGTTATAACCACCCAGAAGAAGAAGTCGGCCCTGCCAGTGAAAAGACACTTCCACATGTGCCAAAACTGTATAAATAAGGAGGCTAGCACCTCACTTAGACACACACTCACTTGTTCATTGAGAGACAAGTTTCAGAGCTGTAGTTGGAGGAGAGAGAGAGAGAGAGAGAGAGGCACATCTTTGGGAGAGGACATTCTGTACTTGTTTGAGTTATCTCTTTGCATTGTATTGGCTATCTATATTAAGGAATTTTTGTTGGGTTTTCTGCCCCATGAGGGGTTCTCAGGATAAATGATGTGTCTCTTGTGATTGTGTATTTCTCAATGATTCTATCTTATGCTATTGTTATCTATTGAAATGCAAAGAACTATAATAATGGCTTAAACATTAACAACTACCAGGTATCAAACTATATATTTTGGTTTATGTTATGAATGTAATAATTTTGGACATAAAGCTGTAAATTGCAGAGCTAACAACAGGAACAATAACTACTTTGAGAGCCATACACAAAGGGGTTATTCAAGAAGACCTAGTGAAACACATAGAAGAAGTTACAACATGTTTGAATCTTTGA
>ML787669.1:223867-272243 GCA_009831015.1 Picea engelmannii | reverse complement strand
CAAACTATGCCACCAACCAAAAGGTTTAGGCCAACCATGAAAATTCCTTGTTATCATGATTTTTAATTGGAAAACATCTACTTCAAACACTAATATTTTTTCCTAAAACCCACTAAGTTATTTTTTGGTATTGCACTGAAGAACTTATTATTAGACTATAATAATATTGAATTCAATATCCTCTCTGTTCCTTTCACATTAATCAATTCAAGCATAAATTGTAATGCTCGTAAGCATGTAAGTTATGCCCTATTTGCAATCAAAGTATCAAGACACTAAATCATACAAGTGAAAACATCGTATCAAGACTCACAAGTTATGCCCTATTTGCAATAAGAGTATCAAGACACACAACCAACCAAAAGGAATCAAGACACCAAATTGTAATGCTCGTAGGCATGTAAGTTATGCCCTATTTACAATCAGAGTATCAAGACACTAAATCATACTAGTGAAAACATAGTATCAAGACACACAAGTTATGCCCTATTTGCAATCAGAGTATCAAGAAACACAAGTTATACCATATTTGCAATCATAGTATCAAGACATGAAACCAACCAAGAGTATCAAGACATGTAAGTTATGCCCTATTTGCAATCAGAGTATCAATACATTCAACCAACCAAAAGGAATTGCAGGCCTTCAATCTAGAACAAAAGGGTAATATTGCATTCAAACAAAAACCTTACAAAATAGGTATAAGTCCAAAGAAAAAAATTCTCTTAGCCACCAAATCATACAAGTGCAAAAATTTTTACAGGTAAAGATGTGGCAGGGCTTGTAGAATTTGATTATATTTCAGAATTAGACAAACTATGCCACCAACCAAAAGGTTTAGGTCAACCATGAAAATTCCTTGTTATCGTGATTTTTAATTGGAAAACATCTACTTCAAACATTGCAAAAGAGATCATGAAGGAATTCAATAATGTATGTGGTGGGTACTTCATAGCCAAGACTACAACACACATGATACTTTGAGCAGGTTACTTCTGACCAACTCTGTTTTCTGAAGTAAATCAATATGTTAGAGCTTGTAAACCTTGTTATTGTTTCACAGGAAATCAAAAGTTTCCAACATTATCTTTGGAGCATGTAGTGGTAAAATCTCCTTTTCAACAGTGGAGCTTAGATTTTATTGGTGAGATTCATGATAAGTTATAACTCTAATAATGCTGACCTTTCATGACAACTAATTTTGTTTCTAGGGTTTTTGCTAAATGAATTCAACAATTGGATTAAGGATCAAATATTTAAGGAGTTGAAGGAAGCAGATTATTGGTGCCTCTAGTTTTCATCTCAGTTCCAGTTCTCAGTTCCAAACTCGAGTCTTTTGGATTTCATTGAGTCTCTCACATTGCTTCCATAGAACTTATTGTTGAGTGGTGTGAGCGAAAAAAAGTCTTTAGGTTTGCTCTCCAGATCCCTATAAGACTTTTTCATGGATGTGAAGTCAATCTGATGTTTCCTAGATCCATGTACTTGTTGCTCTTGTGATAATATCAGAAAGATCATCATCCTTGGAGACCAATTCGAGCATATTGATGGCATGATAATTCTATCTTGTAATATCTCTTGCTTTAATAATTTTTGGAAATTAAAGCTTCCTTTGACTATTAATACAACATAATGTACTTTGAGCTTTAGGACTTAAATTTGTAAGTTCCTTTTACTGGTGAGATTTTTTTCCTTATTGGTATTTCTCTTGTCCATATTCCATGCCCTTCTCAACTAAGGCACCAATGAGCGATTGAGATTAGATTAGAGTAATTTACTCATTGTTTGACGGTTTTTACTCATCATTTTAAGATAATTGTTTGCTAATTTTTCCAAGAGACCTTCAGATCTTTGTTTTTCTCCATTGACTTTGGAATATCTCTTTGTGAAATTTGCTCACTTACATTGCATATCTGCAACTTTCTTTACAGAACTAGCCAGAGTAATAAATTAAGATTTGTGTGATTTTAAATATTGATTTGAGCAAATCTAATTTGCTTTCTTGCTGATCGTGAATTAGTATTGTAGATTTTGAATTATTTGATTGCAGAGCAACATGTAATTGTAGGTTCAAAGTAAGTTAGACACCCCCCTCAGACTAGCATGCACTATTCCATAAATGAGAGAGAGAGAATATTAGTGACTTAAGTAATTTTTTTAAATAATTACTAGACGACTCATTTCGGGACAATTCTAAGTGGTTACACCTACAAATACATATTCTGTGAACTAGTCTTTCAGTAGAGATCCTTGTCATCCTTTGAGGTAATATGCACATATTTAGAGATTTTCCTTTCAATAGTGATTAATTGGAAATGTACTTATGATGTTGTCTATTTATAAGAAGCATCCTTTATTTAGTTCCTAATTATTTCAATTCCAAATACTTCCAATATGCACATACAAGTGAAAACAGAGTATTAAGACACACAAGTTATGCCCTATTTGCAATCAGAGTATCAAGACACACAACCAACCAAAAGGAATCAAGACACAAAATTGTAATTCTCGTAGGCATGTAAGTTATGCCCTATTTGCAATCAGAGTATCAAGACACAACCAGACATCAAAGTAAAGAAATCATTGCCAACGTCCAACACAACTAGATCATAGAGAAAAATTCCAACTAAATTAATGTGAGCACATACCACTAAACAAGTAATGAGGTAGATATAAACCTGCATAAACAATTCAATATAAACTAATATCCAAACAATGCACTTCAATACAAACCTACGCCCTAATAACAAAATTCAATGCCTACCATAAAACACTAACCTTTATTTATTTTCGAGACAATTTTTTGAGAAATTTATAAAGAAATGGGTTGCTAATAAGGAAAAAAGAAATTACTTAACATCCATGATATTTCTCTTCTTGAATTGAGCTTCGAATCCATGAGATTTATATGCATTCATAAATTTAATAAATACAGAATACTGAGACCAAATTGACTAACCTGAGAAGGAGAAGTCGTGGATTTCAGCTCTGCTACTAAAGAATCCTTCGCTCACCTCTTCAAAAGCCTCCAAGTTATGTTTGTTGCAATTGGCTTCTCCATTTCTATTACCAGTGGTGAATATATAGTGTAACCCAATAAAAAAATTCAACGGTCGTCACTTAATAACAACCCTAAACCCGGTTATCACGCCCTTCCCCCCAATTAACCAGTTATGAACAACATAAAATCCATTAACCCTAAACTCGGTTATCACGCCCTTCCTGAAAATTAACCAATTATGAACAACATAAAATCCATTAATGAGTGGATAACTCGGCCAGTGAATTGAGTAAATCACTCGTATAGATTAAAATCAAGCCCTTACCCTAGTTTTTTAGCACCCTCCCGCCAATTAACATGAAATACGTTGGGTGAATTCCATTAACGGATGGAGAAGCCAACCATGGCATATCATGTATGTAAAACCCTGCTGGATTACCCATGTCGGTCGATAACCCCCCTCGCTTCCCAAGGTCATTCGATAACCCTCCTCGCTTCCCCATAACCCTACTCGCTTCCCCAGGTCGATCGATACGGGCTTCTGGTAATGGAGTAATTGCAATGTTGAAAAATTATGAGTCGAAATGCACTATCATTCCACATGCTATGAAAACACCTTATTACTTTCAGAGCACATACACTATCATCATGCCATAACCTTCCAATATACAATATTTCATAAGTAAGTACAATAATAATTTTATTTTATATTATAAAAAATTCCAATATAATTTTATTTCATATTATAAACTTGTAATATTTTATATTATAAACTTTCAATATTGGTTCATTTCTTGATATGGTAGATTAATGAACAAGTACCCATTTAATTTACACGTGTTTTATGAATAATTTTTATAACTATTCCTAAGCCCCTCAAATTAAATCTCTCAATATTGTGCAATATAAAGTCTAATAATTAACTATATGGAATAATTCCCATGGTTGGTCGATCTATTAATTCAAAGTAATTAATTAGTTCCTAATTAGGGAATTAATTTCAAGATGATGATATAATATTAGCCATAGCAACTCACAGCTAGGACATCGTCATGATAGGTAATTTGGTGTCAATAGTTGAGTTGTGACACATGAGCGGGTCTACAATTTACTAAATTCTAACACTGCAGATGGATTTAGAAACCCCTTTCTAACATTGCAGATGGATTCTCTCTGAACCCATATGCAGTCTTAGAAAGGGGTTTTTGAATCCATCTGCAGTGTTAGAATTTAGTAAATTGTACAAATTCATTGTCAAAATTGCAATTTTCCATTACCAGACTGATCCACAACTAAAAATGACCAATTGTTATGTGGTCATTTTTAGTCTAGATATATTGTGACCAAATTTGGTCATTTATCTTGTTTTTTTTTTAGTTTAGTTTTATCCCATGACGAAAAGTGGTCATTTATCTTGGTATTTTTTAGTTAGCTCACTGAAATTTATCAATTTTGGTCATTTATCCCTTGAAAAAAACTATGGTGACCAAATTTTTTGGTCTCGTGGTCACTTATCTCTCATTTTGTACTAGTGTATGGAACAAGTACAATGCTAAAGAATGGAACCCCCTTTCTTCCTAGTGGCCCGATATTTAACATAACATGATAATCGTTTAGGGTTAGGGTTTTTGCATCCTCAACCCTCAATCAATGATAAGGATTCAAACCTTTTAGAATGTTCTTGAAATTCCACACATGACTATCCCCACATGTGTGATTAATGGGGGTTGATGTGGCATCTATTCATACCATGGTGGTCAACAAAGTAGGTCAACTTGTGGGAGGCATAACTTCTGCGTACGAACTCTGATTGAGGTGATTTGTGCACAAATGGAAAGGTCTTGGTGCATATAATAGTTTCAATGAGATTTGAGTTATTCTTGCAATTTTGTTACCCCCCAAAAATGTCATTTGATGCCTTAAAGTGGATCTAGAAGGTTCCAAACCCCAAATCTCCAAACTGGGATTTGCCACTAAAATGAGCCCTGCAAGTCAATTCCTTCAATTTTTCCACCCATAAAGTACCAAGATAGATGGAAAATTATATTATGATCAAATCCAGATCATTTATTGAAGTCAGGTGGGGGAAGGATTGATGTGGTACACATAACAACTTTTAAAGTCTGAAAATCTTGTTCAGTTTCCTTAGTCCAATTGAAGGCATTCGTTTTTAGGATGGTGGTGAGAGAAGTGGCAAATTTATCATGTTTCTAGACAAAACTCCTATAGTAACCTATGAGGCCAAGAAAACTACTCAAACTTTTGATAATCTTGGGATGAGGCCAATCTTTCATCACCTCAATTTTCTTGGGATCAACACCCACACCCTCCCCACTAACAATGTGGCTCAAATATCAAATTTGAAAGCACCAAAAGCACATTTAGAATGATTGAGGAAAAATTGGTGATTATAGAGGAGTTGTAAGACCTAATCCACATCTACCACATGTGCTTCCCATGTTTTGCTATAGACCAATATGTCATCAAAGAAGACTAGGAAAAAACAACATAGAAGGGACTTAAAAGATGTGGTTCATGAGGATCTGAAAGGTGGAAGGGGCATTCCAAAGATCAAAAGGCATCACCAAAAACTTGTAATGACATTCATCAGTGCATAAATCTATTTTGAAATATTGGCTTGGTTCACATCAATTTGGTGATAACCAGAGCGAAGATCAAGTTTGGTAAATAATTGTGCTCCATGTAGCTCATCTAAGATATCATCAATGACCAAAACGAGAAATGTATATCTAACTATCAAGGTGTTAATAGCTCACAAATTGGTACACATGCACTAAGTGCCTTCTTTTTTAAGAACTGTGAAAATCAAATAACAATAGGGATTGGTACTTGGATGGATGATACTGGCATCTAATAGCTCATGTACAATCTTTTCAAGTTCATTTTTTGGGAAAAATGATGATGGTACATGTGCACATTAGGTGGTAGGATATTGAGAAGTAGTGGGATGCTATGATCATGCTTGCCTTGTGGGAATGGTAATCCTTGGGGATGTTCAAATACTTGTTGGTGTTTGTCCATACTAACTACAAATCAAGATGAACTAGATGATAAATGTCTGCAAAGTCTTGAATGGTGTGGAAGTGTGCAATAATGCCATAATATCCCTTTTTTATAATTCTTTCCATGTAGTGGGAGCTGATTATTTTTGAAGAGCTTGCTTTGATACCTTTTAGCATGTAGGAATGACCATCCTTTTGAAAAATCGTGTATATTATAGGAAATCCATGGTGATGGGGTCTAATGTTCGTATCCATTCAACTCCCAAAACAATATCACAACCACCCATTTCAATGGAAAACATGTGAGTTGTCAAGGAATACTCACCCATTTGAAGTTTCACATTTTCACATCATCCACCACATTCTATAGATACCTCATTAGCAACCATACTCTAAAATTTGTTAACAACATGGATATAAAAATGTGTTTCTTGGGAAACATGACAATGAATAAAATTATGAGTGTTTCCACTATCAATTGAGACAATGACCTTCCACTGCTTGATATAATCTGCCAACTTTAATGTATGAGGAGAATAAAGATTAGTCAAAGCATGAAAGGAGATTTGGGGTTCTTCATTGGGTTGGTCAGGAAGAGGAATTCCCTTAGTGATGGGAGGGACTTCCTCCTAATTTCCACCATCGAATTCATCATTAGAAATGGATATAAATAATTTATGTTCATTACATTTATTCCCTAGAGAATTTTTTTCATCACAATTGTAGCATAGACCTTTGAGTTGATGTTTCTCCATTTCCACCTGTGTCAACATATGGACCTAAAGGGGCGGGGAAAGCTGCTGAGGAGCCACCATATTTGGGTGAGTAGGTGAAGTAAAGGTGGGACATTTGGATTGAGCATATGTTATAACTTGGGCATGGAGAGTAAGCTCAATAGCCTCCATGTAAGTAGCATGGCGATTCATCTCTACGTGGGCTTTGATTTCCTCTTTAAGACCACTGATAAAGCATAGCTTAAAAAAATCACCATTTAAATTTGATGTTCTAACAAACAATCATTCAAAAGAATCAATATAGTATTCAACCATGCCTAGTTAGTGTAATTTCATAAGTTGGCCCAAAAAGTTGGTATCTCTAATATATTCATAAAACAAGGTTTTAACAAATTGCCTCCATGTAGTGACTCATAGATGTGTTTTTTTATATCATTTCCACCACTACCAACATTCCCTCTCCAAATAGAGGACACCTATTTGGAGTTTCAATATGTCATATTCTATGCCATAAAGAGAAAAGTACTACTCCATTTGGTCAACCTAACAATCGAATTTGACCCATCAAACTTAATAAAATCAACCTTAGGAAAGTGCCACATCAAATTGTGAGAGTAGTCAGAAAATAAGAAGTTACGATTGAGACCTTAATCCTCCTCAATATTCTTACCTTTATGGGATCCTTCACCAAAATCATTGTCACCCTCCTCATGCTTACCCTTTAGCTTCACAATTTCATCAAAACAAAGGCCAACTTGTGTAGTGAAGGAAGACATATTAGTTTCTATTTAGATAATTGACTAGGTGAGAGACTCAACCATTTTATGTACTTCCTCCATGGTTGACATGCTATGGGTGTTTGTCATGGGACCTTGGGTCCACCAAAGAGGTTAGCCAACATGATTAGTTTCCAAAGAGGAATCTATTGAGAGGGACCACAAACAATGGTACTAGTGGGTCCATAAAAAAAATAGTTACTATAGAGTGACACTACGGGGATCAATGCCACACAAGGATTTTGTTGAGCTAGGTCTCCTGCAACAGTTTTGGTGGGCCCCAATTTTTTTTATTTTATTTGGTTTGAGTATTACTCCTTACTAAGTATTACTCCATTAATGAAATTCCCAAATTCTTAATATTGCAGAGTGTGTAGGAATTTTTCTACCTATGTTGCAAAGAAGTTGTTAGCCTCTTTCTCATATACAATCATTAAGTCTTAGTATACCACCTTTGATATATTTTACATGCTAGGATAGAGTTGTTATCCTAAGTGTGTTTCTAGATTCCTATACTTCCTCATTTGACCTTGAGGTGTCGATGTGAGAACAATTGAGGTGGTTTCATTATTGTATTATATATTTGTATCATTAAGATGAATACAATGTTGAGAATTATGGATTGAGGCCTTTTCTGCCAATCTTCTTGTCCTAATATTCTTATGCTCAATTTCTTCAATTGGTATCAGAGCTAATATAGTTCTTAAGGGCTTGGTAATATTGAGATCCATGGTAGTTTTCCATGGAAGGTGAGGTGCAGCAAGAGCATGCAACAGAGATGTGCAAATTGGCACATGAGCTACATCATCGAGGAAACCAGTGATTACTCAAATTACTCAGTGATTACTATTAATAATGAGGCTAGGCACAAATCAAATTGGATGGTTGCAACGCTGATCAAGGGAAATCAAATATGGTCTGGTTGTTTAAAGTTTTGAATCAAATTGAATGTTGTGTTGTTATCTGTGAGAAGGATCCCACTAGAAAGAGGTAACAAAATTTTATTTGTATTTTCATCTTGTGATTTAATCTCCTTGCCCCTCGCCAATCTATCTGATCTGAATACCCTTCAAAAAATATGTATCTGATTTTTTTTTCTCTGTGATAATTCCTGAAAGGCTTTAGGTTTTTTCATTCTTGAAAATGCAAATTTGGCAATCCCCATGTCTGTTTTCATATGGATAAAATGAGATTTCAAATCCATGAACTCGACTTGTGTGAGCCGATTCTCCAGCCATAGGATGGCACTTCGCCCAATGCCCACAGTCATTTTTCGAACCTGATTTGACCTCTTTCAAGGATATATTAACAAACCAGTTGACCCTTCACCAAGTTCACTGGTATCGATCTTGGATTCTTAATGTTTTTCTTCAATTGCAATGAATGGCTTTTGCGATGTCCATGCTTTTGGTAGTAGGCTGTAATGTTTTGTGATCTCATGAATCTCTTTATCGACTACTACAACAGTTCTAACACCATAGTCTGGCCTACATAACCCGTTAAAAATCCTCAGAGATATGTTTTATATGGAGATATTTCTGCAAGTGTTGCGTCATTGTAGCAACCTAAGTACCGGGAAATCAACAAAGTCAGTCATCTAGTTGATATGCCCTGATTTCTTATATGATCTCATTTGATGCACCTTCTTTGCTGGTATTATTTCTTAGACTTATGATTGAGGGGGGGAATGGTAGCCTCTTTCTCATATACAATCATTAAGTCTTAGTATACCACCTTTGATATATTTTACATGCTAGGATATAGTTGTTATCCTAAGTGTGTTTCTAGATTCCTATACTTCCTCATTTGACCTTATCTCCTGATGAGGTGTCGATGTGAGAACAATTGAGGTGGTTTCATTATTGTATTATATATTTGTATCATTAGGATGAATACAATGTTGAGAATTATGGCTTGAGGCCTTTTCCACCAATCTTCTTGTCCTAATATTCTTATGCTCAATTTCTTCAGAAGCTAGGGTTTGTCGGAAGAGGCTAAGATTTGCAAGGTCCTAATGTCAAAGGAGTGGCAACTAATATAGCTTTCTAATATACCAAAGGGTTTGCAAAAATAGTACTCAATCAAATCTTTCATGGCACCAACTAAGGAGGATGGATTATAACCTTATATGTACTACCTGATACTGTGGTATGCGAGAGTGATTTCCTCAAGTGTTATTCTTGGTGTAATATAGTAATAAGACAACCAATAGGATTATGTAATGCTAGTTTAGGTGCACTTAGAGGTATTTTGATATACCTGGAGGTATGTGGAAGACAATTTTATATACTTGTGTTATCTGATGCAATATTACTCAAAGGGGTACCAATAGAACTTAAAAGGGTGCCCAACAAAATGACACCTCCTATATTTTCTGCGTGTTTTCTTCTCCAATTGTAGGTTTTCCCACTAAACAAGAAATATTTGTGTTATTTAAATATGTTGAAACACGTCTCTCACCTAAAAAAATTCTTCTCAAATTGGAGCAAGTGTTGGCACAAGAAAGTGCTCTGATACTACTTGTGGTGTTCCTTGTTAGCTGAAACAAAATGCAAAAAAGATAGAATATAGTTATGGAAAATAATTAAACTAGACAATATAGATGGAAATATATTTGTGGAAAGCAAATAATAGAACCATAATTGGAGAATAACATAGTGTCACAAAAATTATACGTATAATTTATGTTACATTTTATTATCAATTTTGGGGGCGTAAGATTGTGAGATGCAAACAAAGTCTATGCATGATTAGAGCCTAATCTTAACAAAGGAATGCCAACAACTACTTCAAATCCCAAACTGAAATCAAATCAAGTAAACTAAACCACAAAATTATAGAATTTGATTGGATTATAGGATTGCCTAAATGCTATTGGGTATTAAACCACATTATTTCATTGATTAAATGTTCTTGTGGTTATGCGTGTGTAGAAAATTAGGTCCCAATATTCAATGAAAACCATTGCCTATAGGTTACTATGTTCAATTCCAAATTAAAACATAAGAGAAATTGATGAAATAAAGGAAAGCAATCTGTTGCATAAACTTAAGATTCCACAAAGGTGTCTTGGAGCATTGGATCGATAATTACATAGTTACTCTAATGGCTCGAATTGCATTCTTTCACTTGTATCAAATTCAAGTGTTCCTGCAATTCAATATGGAGTTTGACTTGTATTTCAACCTTCAATGGGAGACTTTATTTGCAAGGAATGATGCATAAAATATACAACATAAAGATTCACACAGACTGCAAGTAATTGAATGGAAGTAACAACAACTAATCTAGCATTTAATCGATCATATATTATTTATGAAATTCAAAGAAAACAAAGTGCAAGCTAATGATACTTATCTTAGACTATGCAAAGGAACTTAATTGCAGTGTTGGCCAAGTTGAGGGGCCATCGCAACTGGCTTCATGCTGCAAGAGAATTGTAGCGCGAGGGACTAATCACATCCACACAAATTTGTCTTAGAAAATCAACTTAGTCACTCTTTGTATGAATGGAATTAAAAGTTCAACAGTACAATAATCAAAATATATAACCACAATCTAATATTACATCTCCCTGCTCTGTTCCATGGCCATATATTTATATAAAAAAGGATGGAATGGATTACAATTGATCCCCCAATTTATGAACTATGTAAGTCATAAATCGACAAATACAATAATTCCCCAGACAAATTGGATCGATTACTATCCCATATAGGATGTAATCTGTTTACAAGATATTGTCTTAACATAAATATCAGAACTTAAGTTGAATTAATTTATTTGCTGAGCTGGGTGCTCCATTTGGCATGTGATTTGAAAAACAACTGCAACAAGAAATATATGAAAAATACCTTTGAAAATATGTTTGTATCTCCCTTATCATGCATTTTGTGAGAAATATGCTCATGTCACCTAATTGGGCACATTCCGCACAAAACCCATGTCGTGCAATCTCCTGATTTGTCGTCATAGATCCATAATTTATGTGTAAAGATTGTTGCCTGGATGAATGCTTCCAAATTTGACTGGAAACATTAATCATGAGTTGGAGGTGGCCACGCTGAATCTGGGTATGAACTAGATAACATAAAACCATGTCAACAGGTCTAGGAACAAAACCCTAGTTCTAGAATTTCACCTGGAGTTGTGTAGATATGCCAACCTTGGAAGTTGTTATAAGAATTCACTCTTTGACTACAATAAATTTCTATATAAACCATCATTAGAAAACCAAGCATAATTCTTCTTAATTTATTAAAAATAAAATAAATATATGACAATAATCCACTTTAACATCTGTAAGGGAATTTTGGTATATTCATGGTGGAATATGGTTAAAAATGGTGATGAATGGTGAGAGGATGATGCGAAAATGAATGATTTGAATAGTAAAAAGATGACACAATGGTGACCCAACACAGAGTATAAAAACCTTTATTCATATTCAAAACGGAATGCAATGTTCACTTGCCTCTTGAAGGGGGAACCTCCAACATGAGAAAAACTCCAAATACAATAAAATTCACTTAACAACCCATTACATAGCTTCTACTACTATATATAATTTATAATTAACCGAAACCCTAACCACATAATGGACCTCCATTAATGAGGCCTCAACCACTAACTAGTGGACCTTCTTTAATGAGGCCACTTAACATTTATTGGTTTCACATTCTACTACCTCGTGGGGCTTTATTTAATAAAGATGACATTCAATCCATTAAGTGACAATCTATTCTACTAACTACAAAAGTTAGGGTGGGACCCTAACAATTCATATCTCGCTCCCTCTCTCGAGCCTCCCACTCATGTACGGAGAAGTACATGTTGACTTGATGTTTCTATAGTTTTCATCATCGTTATCTTTGATTTACATACAAATTTTATTAGGTGCACGCACACAACATAAACAATCTATACTAAATCACCATTTGTAGTATTTATTAAAAGTTGATTTTTTTTTTTACAAAAAATTGTGTAAAAATCACTGGTGTGCCTTATTCATATAGACGCACTAGCAATGGTGTGACTTTATTATCAACACATCGTCACTGGTGCTCATGATACAGATAAAGTTGATAAGATTTTTTTAACTATTATTGTCAATCGATGTGTCATGTGTATAGGGGCATTGACACCATATTGGTGTGTCTTGTATGCATGGACACAATGTTAATGGTACATCTATACATTTTGAAGAACACCGACTATTGGAAAAATTTAATCTATTACATTTGGGATTTGAGATTTTTGTGGTAAGATCAATTTTTAGAGTTTTTCGAAAGATCCATAGTATCCAGTCTTCGTGTCAACGTTTCAAATCCAGAAATGGATCATCATCTGGACAACAAGTCGATTAGAGAAGAAGGTAACATAACTATATTAATACTGAAAAGGTAGAGATGAACCCTAGAAGCTAAAGATGTTAGCAAAAAAAAATACTAAAACCTAAAAACCAAATGAACAAATAAAAACAAAAAACAAAAAAAACATTAATGTCAAAAAAGATAATAAAAGGAAATTAAAAATCATAATGTTAAAAATTAATAAACAAAACTATTAATATTAATATTAATGACTATTAAGTCCCCGAGGTGTAGGACAGTCGGTGACAGAGTGTGTTGTTAAGGCACTCTGTGATGTTAAGTCACCGGTTCAAAACTCGCGGGGACAAAAAATTCAACCATGTTAAGGGTTGGTGTGGCTCAGGCCGGGTGCGATCCCTGAGTGATTTTGATGACTTAGATGCCCCTGAGTCATGGTTTCTCAAGCCACGGGCTAGTCCCACAGGTCATGGACAAACTAGCAAAAAAAACAAATATTAACGACTATTAATATTAATAAATATTACTATTAGTATTAATGTTTGATAACAATAAGGATCAATAAAAAGTGGTAATAGAATAATAAAGAATTAAAAATAAAAACAAACAATCTAAAAGATTGAAGAATCAAAGCAAGAAAAACAAAAATAATCTAATTAACGACGTTAAATTAAATATTATAAAGAGAAAGAATAATATAAAAATAATACTTAAAAGGGGATCCAAGTATGCAACTTAGCTCTTCAATTTAGCTATCTAGCAAGGTTTCCCAAAACCTTGGACTCAAAGCGTCATTGTACCTATTTTTAAAAATGGGGATAAAAACAATCCCTCTAATTATAGGACCGTTATGATTAGCCCCATTTTAGCTAAGCTATACAAAAGTATTTTGGAAAAGAAGACCAGTACATGGCTAGAAAGCAATGTAAAAAGAGTTAAAGGTCGGGTTGGGTTTAGAGGCTACCATTCAATTATGGACCACCTTGTTACATTTATGATCATTTTAGAGGAGTTTGTAATGATAACACTGATCTCCTTTGTTGTGACATTGATTTTAGAATTTTGACACTGTGCCCAGGACTAACCTTTGGAATATGTTAGAAGAGTTTAAAGTCCCTTTCGAGTTAAGAGTTGATGTAGTAAGGCTATATGAGAAAGTTATTTCCAATTTTAGGAACATTGAGGGTTGGTTGGAAGAAATTAATTGTAATATAGGAGTCAAACAAGGTTCCCCCTATCCCCTACCCTTTTTAACATCTATATTGATAAGTTAGAATATTGTTTGGACGATGCAGGTTGTGTTGGCCCAACTCTCGCTAGTACATCCATCATCCTTATTCTTTATGCTGATGATATTGTTCTTATGACAAAGAGTCCCTATGACCTAAGTAAGCAACTTATAATCCTCAAGGACTTCTGCTCTAGTATGGGCATGACTGTGAACAATGAAAAAACAAAGGTTATGATAATTTAATCCAAAAAGATCACCTACGATACTTTTGTATATGAAAATAATATCTTGGAGGAAGTGTCTTCATACAAATATCTTGGAATCAATATTCACCACAATCTCAATTGGAACTATTGCATTGAGAAAAGGATAAATGGAGGGTGGAAGACTTATTATGGGCTTGAAAACAATTGTAAATCAACGAACCTTTGGCTTTGGGATAAGAGAAACTGCCACTTTCACTCTCTGGTCACTCTAGTTACCTTATATGGATGTGAAGTTTGGGGTTGCAGTATCTCTAGAGAATCCTAAAGTAAGATAGAACAGATCCAAAAGAATCTTATAACTTATAACTATAAAATAATTATATTAATAACTTATAACTATAAAATAATTATATTAATAACTTATAACTGTAAAATAATTATATTAATAATAAACATAATAACTATTAATATTAATAATCTTAACATTAATATAGATCATTAATATAAATAAAAATTAATAATANCTACACGCACCTGCCGCATTCTACACAGGAGTTCTGACCGACTCAACATAATGAACGCAGAAGGGGGGGCGAAATCCCCCCCATACAGAAATATTGCAACAAATGATCTGGAGAATGTTTGGACGCGTCAGTCGTCCTTTAAACCGCCTTCACACCTACGAGAACAATACCTGCAAGAAGAAACACATGGAATCACAGGCACGAACATGGATGCAGAGACCTCTCATCCAAAAGCAGCTCGGGCCTGGATATCAGGGAAATGCATCCCGCAAGCCCCAACTGTGCCCCAATACGTCATAAAGAGAAACAAAATAGGTGAACACACCTAGTTCATGAGAGACCACGCCCTCATAGGCAATTTCCTTGGCCTCTGGGCCTCGAAAAGAGACCTGGCTTGCTGGATCAAATCTTGGTGGAACCCTAAGGGGGATTACAAACTCCCGTTGAGCTCCAAAGGGTTCTTCATAGTCATATTATACAACTTGGAGGACAAAGACCACATATTCGAAGGAGGACCCTATTTCTACAACTCGGAGGGGCTCTATCTGTGCTTTTGGACTGAGCGCTTCTTCCCAGAAAAGGAAAACTACGCCTATGCCCTGGTATGGATTCACCTTTATTCCCTGCCTCAAGAGTTTTGGTTAGAAGAAATTTTATCAGGAATCGACAATACCCTAAGCAAGCCTGTCAAATCCTCAGAAGCCACCAAGCAAAGGAAATACACCTCATATGCCAGAATATGTGTCTACATGGACATATCCAAATCCCTCCCAGGAATGGTAACCCTAGAATACCAGGACGAGGAATGGGCTCAAATCATAGACTATGAACACATACCATTCAGATGCAGAAAGTGTCATGAGCATGGACATATCTTTAGAGACTTCCCCCTCAATGCCCCCCCCCAAGCCAACCGAGGAATAAAAACCAAAGGATGGATTCACTCAGGTGCAGAATCACAGAAGGCAAACGCAGAAGAAACCAGCTACCAACAATGGCAGGAAAAATCCCAACACCAACTCCTTTGAATCCTTAATCAATCTCCCAGAGGAATAATAAGTGGAAAACCCCCATAAAGTAACGGGAATAGCAAACAACAATAACAAGGAAAACCAACAACCAAAGGAGCACCTGACCCCGGGGATCCCAGGCGACCCACAGATCCACCAAGACTCAGGAAAAGAACCGGAAAAGGAAGAAGACACAGTCATGGAAATGGATGAACATGACCTAGCGGGAATAGACCTAGACAGACTGGAAGAAGCTCTCAACAAAAAAGACCTACAAACCCTTTCAGAAGATCAGCTTAGAAAATTCCACAAGGTCTTTTTGGACTCATCAGCAGGGGCCACCATACAGCTAGGCATCAGAGGAGATCCAAACTTAGATCAGAGAAGAAACCCAAAGGAGAAAAAAGACGAGGCAGAAACATTACGTAACAGCTCCTAAAGGAAGTCGACAACTACATGATCAACTCGGGACAGATACACAAGCTCTCTAAGCTCCTTTTCCCACCCATCAAACTGTTAAACATGAAGGTCATCACTTGGAACATCAGAGGCCTAAATGGACGATCCAAGCAAAGGATTCTCCGAAACTGCATCAAAATGGAAGACCCGAACATCCTTCTTCTCCAAGAAACCAAATGCGCGGGGAAGGTCGTGGAAGAAATACTTAAAAGATGTTGGCGCACTTGCAACTTGTACCACATAGACTCGAAAGGTGCTGCAGGCAGCCTGGCCATCCTCTGGAACCCAGAAATGATCATTCTTGACCAAGGATTTTCCACTCCAAAAACTCTCACAACCCATTATCACCATAGGCTATGACAAAGACAAGTTGATCACTAATGCCTATGGACCGCAAAACATTCAGGACAAAGACATTTTTCTTCAGAACATAGCATATCTCAGCTCCATAGCTAAAAACCAGAGGTGGATTGTTGGGGGAGACTTCAACATGATCCTCACACTGGAAGAAAAAAGAGGCGGGAAGAAGCGACTGGAACAAGACAACATAAAATTCCAGGAGCTCCTTGATCAACACAAACTGGTAGACATAGAAAATGGCAAAAACACCTTCACCTAAACTAACAAGCGATCGGGGCCCCAATAAATCACCTGTAGGCTAGATCACTTTCTTCTCTCAGAGACCCTTCTCTTGGAAGGCCCGCTAATAGAGTCCAACATCCTCCCCAAAGCAGGCTCAGACCATTGGCCGATTCAGCTCTAGGTTGACACTATGGCCACCCCAAACCTCAAACCCTTCAGATTTGAAAAGTTCTGGCTTTCCCACCCAGACTTCCAAGAAATGGCTCATCACTGGTGGAACACGGCTGAAATCCAGAAGGGAACCAAGATGTATTGCTTCCAGCAAAAGCTCAAATACTTCAAACAACAAGTGTGAAAGTGGAACAAAGAAGTATTTAGAAATATCTTCCAAGAAATAAAACTCCTGGAATAGAAACTCGAAGCCCTATAGACGCAGGATATTCAAATCGGGTACACCCCAATTCAACAATAAGAGGAGCAACACATCAACATGCAACTAGAAGAAAGGATCAAACAAGAAGAAATTATCTAGAGACAAAAATCCAGGGTTCAATGGCTCAAGGGGGGGGAAAAAAACACAAAATTTTTCCATCGCTCCATGATTCACAGGCACTTTATAAACCGCATAACAAAGCTAGAAAACGCTCAGGGAAACACCCTACTCTCCCACCAGGACATCACGCAGGAGCTCACTGGATACTACAAAGACCTCCTCTTAGAGCCCCCGAGGGATCGTGCTGAGGAAATCAGAAGAGTGATAACCAACATCCTGACACTCATCACCCAGGAACAAAACAAGGCCCTCATGACTCCCATAATCCAGGCTGAAGTACATCAGGCCATACATGAGCTACCCATAGGCAAGGCTCCAGGCCCAGACGACTTCACAACAGACTTCTTCCACTCTTGCTGGCCAATTTTAAGGGAAGAAGTCTGGCAATTGGTTGAGGAATATCGCAACTCTGGAAAAGTCCTCCCAACCCTCAATGCCACCTTCCTCACTGTAATACCCAAAGAGGAGAGGGTCACCAATCCAAAGAATTTCAGACCCATAACGCTCTGCAATGTGATCTACAAAATTATCTCTAAAGTCATAGTTCTAAGACTCAAACCAATCCTCCCCTTCATCATCTCAAAGGATAAATCTAGGTACGTTGAAGGAAGACAAATCATGGACAACGTCATTCTGGTCCATGAGGTTATCCACTCACTCAAAAGCACACACACTCCAGGTATGCTTCTAAAGCTTGATCTCTCCAAAGCATTTGATAAACTAAGTTGGCATTACATAAGAGTTGTCTTAACAGCATTCGGCTTCAACACTAACTGGATAGATTGGATCATGAGCCTCATCACCTCAGCCTTCTTCTCAATCCTGGTCAATGGTACCCCCTCCCAACCCTTCTCTCCCTCTCGGGGAATCAGGCAAGGCGACCCTCTTTCCCCTTTTCTCTTTGTAATAATGGAAGAGGGCCTAGGATGCTACATAAAAACCTCCATTGAAAATGGATCCATGCAAGGCCTCCCTCTCCATGGGCTTCAACACGCGACCTCAGACAATCAATTCATAGATGACACAATGCTCATGAACACCTCCATGGTGCAAGAAGCTAAAAAGATCAACTCTATCCTCTCTGATTTCAACGAAGCCACCTATACTTCCTTCAACCTGGCTAAATTGCAATTGTTCTTCTTTAACACTCCAAAGGCCATCCAACAACATATCTCCCATCTTTTATCCATTCCTGTCTGCACCCTACCTACTCAATATCTAGGCCTCCCCCTTTTGGACTCGACGGCCCGCAACCTTTCTCGGGACTCCCTCATGTTCTCCATTTCCAATCATCTCAGCACTTGGACCTTATGCTCCCTCAACCTCCTAGCTAGAAGTACCCTCCTAAAGTCTATTCTCCAAGCCATACTTGCCTACCTCTTTTCATCTCTAGCCGCCCCCCAATCTATAATAAAGAAAATTTGAAATATACAGAGGAACTTCCTCTGGCATGGTCACAACCCAAACAAAAAATGGGCTTTGGTTAGCTGGGACAAAGTCTGCAAACCAAAATCTCTAGGAGGCCCGGGCCTTCGTGACCTTGGCAAACTCAACAATGCAATGGGAGCTAAAATCTGGTGGAGATGGATCAAAACCCCCACAAAAATATGGGCCAAGCTCTGGAAACACAAATACGCGCCAGATACGCAACAAGCCCACTGGATCAGGATGCAAGACAAAATACAAGGCTCCAACATCTAGATCGTGGCTTGGAGGAACATGCCTTATCGGAAATCCACAATGGTCAAAACACCCTGTTCTGTACTGACTCCTGACAACATATGCACAAGCAACGATTCTAACATACGCACAAGCAATCTCCCCACAAAGAATACGCACAAGCAACGATTCTAACATTCTACAATGGGGGCACTCACCTCATGGAAACTTCACTCTCAAAGAAGGATAGGCCCTACAGGAAGGTTTTCATTCTCTGCCAAAGGACCCCATCCAGACTAGAGTCTGGAAATCCAAGTTCTAGCCTAAAATCTCAATGTTCCTCTAGCTCCTTCTCTAGAACAGATCCTAACCTGGGAAAATATCGAGAAAAGGGGCTTTATTGGCCCCTTGATCTGCCATCTCTATCATCAGTAGACAGAAACCATGGAGCACCTCCTAAATAATTTCACCATCAGTGCATAAATATGGGACCATGCCACTCCTGCGAAGAACAAATCGAGATAAAGGAAACCTAATAAACACGATAAAAAATTGGGGATCAGGACCCTACAAAATTCAACTCCTGAACAAAATCTGGAAACTCCTACCAGGCTTTATAGTTTGGCAACTCTAGAAAGAAAGAAACAAAAGAGTCTTTCACTCACAACCCTCCCCCCCCAGCCGACATTTGGTCCACCATTCACTCGCACCTCCAGATCCATCCCTGGACCAAAGAAGACCTCCCCACTGACCCAATAGAGACCTCGATTTTCAATTCCTGGGGCCTCACGCTCTCCTCCTCTACTTCTCCTCCCCAACTCCCCCCCTCTTCCCTAATCGTCAGCCCCTCGATCTGGTCTCCCCCTCCGCCAATGTTTCACAAAATCAACTTCGATGGAGCTTCTAAAGGTAATCCAGGCCCCTCTGGGGTGGGAGCAGTGATAAGGGACATCCAAGGCCGAATCCACAACATCACAGTCGAAAACCTGGGCTTTGACACCAATAACTCAGCGGAAATTGGGGGTCTAATTAGAGGATTTCAACTGGCTCTAGACCACAATCTCACTTTCTTTGTCATCAAAGGAGACTCCAAAGTCATAATTGAGCTAGCTTCCAAAATCCTTAATGGAAGGAATCCAGAAAGGATCACCCCCAGCTGGCGCCTAGTGGGCCCCCTCCACAGCTTTCAATCACTACTCAAACCCTCTCTAACTATTATCACCTCTAACATGAGGAGTGATGCAAATAGAGTGGTAGACAGACTAGCCAATGTAGGAGTGGACCTCAAGCAACAGATCACCCTCACAAACTCTAGGAGGCCCCAGAACTCGACAATCTGGACTCATTGCAAAGAGTTGGCCCAAAGGGACCACCCACACCTAGATGGGGTGCCACCTGGAACGAGGAGGGGGACATATGGCTCGGACTAGCCAAGGGAGTTATTATCCCAGGCCGTCACCCCCACTGTATTAATTTCCCATGGCATACACCACATAGAGAGTTAATTAAGTGTGCCTTGATGAGCGATCTAGCAAGGCTTCCAATACCAGATATTTGTAGTAGTCCCGTTGGCCTTCAATGGCGATGGGAGAGACATCTCCGACTCCTCACAAATTTAAAGGCAGCCCCAACATGCATTTCTTCTCGTTTTTCACCTAGCATGCTCACCACATAGAGCTCTTTAGCCCTCATGAACTTCCTTGCTTCATTGCTTGCACCATGTGCGTCCTCCTAGCCTCAAATCACCACCAGTGTCCCCCCACCGCCCCCTCTAACCCCCTCCTCCCCCCTGCTCCTCCCATCATGCCCCGAGAGTGTGGGAAACCCAGGTAGGGTGCCATAAAAACAAATGCCCTCACTCGAGCCACCAGACTCACCGCCTCTCAACGAGCTCTAATAGCTCATTTCAATCATTCCCACAGCACCTCCAGGAGCACTCAGACAACCTTGCGTACTTTGAAAATGGAGACCCCGTCCTCCTCGTTTCAGACTCAGACAACCTTGCGCACTCCGAAAATGGAGACCTCGTCCTCATCGGCGCACCCTCCACCGCCGCCTCTGCATTATCGCGTTCGCACTATGAAGGAAGAGGCGCCTCCTCCGCCTTTGCACACTAGCCTCACCACTGTCAAAGAGGAGGCACCACATCTATCTTTGCATCCAGGCTCGAGCTTGGTGAACGTGACAACACCACCCTTAGAGGTGCACCTCCCCACTGTCACCAGCCTTCTTGCCCCCCCAGTTCTCAGACCGGGCAAGCCTTACTACGGGGACGGGAGCTGTATCGTGGAGGAGGAAATCCCTCCTGGTTGGCAATTGACAGATGCAGGAAAGGATTCAACTGCAGCGAAAGACAAATGCATGGACGAGGGAGAAGAGAGCTCACACTCTGCCTATCATCTGGCAGAGGAGCATCTTGAGCTCCTCTTCGACATCTGTCAGTAGCAGGACAAACAGGTGCATGGCCAAGGGATTATCAATCAATGACTGAACATGTTGCTTGAGGCTTTCATAGATGCTCTAGCGCAATCCCGTTGTCCAACTTGCAAGCAAAGATTCACCCTAGCATACACCACTCATCGACATCCAGGTTCTCTTGTGGATTGATGTGACTCACCCCAGGTCCCAGTTTTTTGTCAATTACAGATATAGAGTAGATAGTGATATGATAGTTTTCACTGTCTTTTTTGGTTGTGAAATCCTCTCAGTAATGGCGGCTCTGAATGAGGCCAACCCTAGGTTAGACAAATGGAACAGGGTTCCTGTAGACACTAGCAATTCTCTGCTCAATTTTTGTAAAATATTTTTCACACATGATAGACACAATCCCGCTTGAAGCCACCTGTTCCGGTTTCCCTCCTGTGGCGGAATAGGTGGCTGCCAAGCATCGCAAAGCTACAAATTTGTGATTTAATATAAGGTCCCTCTTTTATTTACAAAAAAAAGTAATAAACAATATTAATATAATTATCATTAATAATGTTAATAACTCTGAAGATAATATAAAAATTTACTAGAGAAAATCATTAATAATTAATATTAATATCTATAAAACAAAGATGAATAGAATTCAAAATATTAAAATATTAAAAATAACATAAACGAAAAAACAAGAAAAAGTATAGATAACATAAACTATTCAAATACTAATAATAATTATTAATATTTATAGCAATTAATATTAATATTAAGTATTAATTATTAATGTTGATGTTAATTTTTTTTCCAAGGAAAAAGTTTGTATTTTTGTTAATATAACAAAACTACATAGTCATATGTCCATGACATTCATAAGTGTTGTTAAGCTCTTTACATAATATTTCCATGTTTGATTCATCATAAAAAAAAAACTAAATTTTGTTTATGTTAAGTAGTATGGTAACAATTCATCAAGTGATATGTTAACAAAAATGATTCAAAGTAGTATGTTAACAATTCATCAAGTGATATGTGAAAGTTCAACATTATACAAAATTTAATATAAAACACTAAAAAGATTAATGTTAACTCCATTCTTATGGTTATATTTTGTTGTATGTTCATATTTTGGATTATTGTAATAATCTAGGTTGCTCGTCCTAGCAAAATTCCAACTTTTGAGAGTCCATCGGCAAGATTGTTAATGTCCCTATAAATATGAAACAAAGACGTATATGAGAAATATGTAATAGGTTTAGAACTTCATCATACAATGGTTACAATGTAAAATTCCTGAGAGCAATTTCTTTAAGCATCGATTGGAATGAATGGATAGCTAACATCGAGTCTCCAAAAAGAAGCAACAATAAGCTCCAAAGGACCTTTAGGAAGGATCTACACATTATGTAATAATTCGGTATTAGAGGCAACTCAAATCCAATACACTTGGCACTAGATCTATACAGATCTAGTTTGTCGAATGATTGGTAAGAATTTAAATATATTTAATATTTATGCCCCTATACATTCTAGAGAAAAACACGACTGTCGGCATACAATAAAAGAGATGAAAGACACAATTGAAACAAATTATTGTACTTTGGTTGGTGACTTCAACATGACATTATCTTAAGAGGAGAAACATGGAGGAAGCATTGTCCAAGACCAATTTAGAGAAAAAGTTGAAGACATCATGACCGATTGGGATTTTCTTGATGTCAAACCAAAGTGACGCAAATACACCTAGACTAACATGAGGAATGGTCCTGGGCAAGGGTTGACAAAGTTCTACTTCAACACCATTTTTTTTATGAAGATTTGGACATTTCCTCATCCATCATAACTTATGTTATTTTAGACCATGGATCGATATCCTTATCAATTTAGAAAAAAAAAGATTTTGGCCCTCTCCCTTTCAAGTTTAATCCATTATGGCTCCAAGATGGGAGTCATTGGAAATAATCATAGAGGTTTGGGTGCAAAATATTGAAGAGTCCCCGTGTTATAGGAAAATTCCCCTGTGGACAGGTGAATTTCCTCTTGGATTCTAGATCCCTACTACCAAGACAGAAAGATGCAAATCGACACTAACATCCCTTTAAATATAGTTAATCTAATCAAAAGAAATAGAGGAAGAAAGTATGATGTACCTTGTTTCGAAGCGTGTCCTTACTTAATCCAATCTGAATTTGATCTCTAAGCTCCTTAGCATGACACGATACCTGCAATACAATGGACAACGAAGAAAACGAATACTTCCTACCCTATCAAGATTAATTTAAACCAAATTCATCCATAATAGACAAGCATACGCAATAATACACAAACTTGAAGGAAATAGACCAAGCATATATTAATGAGAACATTAAAAAGACACTTACAATCTGTAGATGTAGTTACAACAACCTCTCTAAGTCCTCCTTGTCCAACCCCTCGCTCAAAAGATCCACGATCAAAATGACAATACTTTTGTTGATTATTCTCTTCCTCTTCACCATGAAAATGCCTCCCTTTATATGCTTTGAGAGGCTCAACCACCTTGGTTATATTTGGGATAAGTTGAGGATATGGCTCCATCAATTGTGGCATCTCCCTTAGATGTCGCCAAAAGCTTAGATTTGAGCCAAACCAACTCGGATCATCTCTAGTTGTCCTTAGAGAAAAGGGGGATTTCTTCCCATGATTTTCTCAACCAATTGACGCTCCCTTAAAATGGGCAATAGAGCGCTACAACACTCCTTGCTAGATGGACAGAGGGCACTAGCGCTCCCTGCATATGAGCAGGGGAGTGTTGATTTTCCAAAAATTCGTCAAGATGACCAATTGTCAAGGAAAAACATTTTGTTTAGTCTGTCAAATGATGTGGTTTCTCCTTCCAACATGTTATAGAGGATGTATCAAGTGTTTCCATGGTGTCGTTCACAATGCGACATATGCAAAACGAAAAAGCGACATTTACGACACTGGTGAAAAAAGTGTGACACTTGCGATAATGAGAATGTGACATTATCGAAATGAGGAATTTTGACGTGTAACACACCGAGTTTTATTTGGGAATCCAAACTTAAAGCCACCAAGGCAACACTAAAATTCTGGGCTAAATCCAATTACAAAGAACCAACAATGGAATGAAAAGAGCTCCAACATTAGCTTGCATACCTTCAATATACAAGGGAACAAGTAAAGGTGATACAAAAATTGCAAAATGGATGAGAAAATCTTGTATGGGAAGCTTTATCACACCTTTAGGAAAGAGGAGGAATACTGGAAGATAAAGTTTGAAAGCTTGTGGCTAAAGGTGGTAGACAAAAACACCTCTTTCTTCCACAAACAATTCAAAGCTAGGCAATAAAGAAACATTGCAAGTGAAATTAAAAGTGAAGCATTTCAACATTATAAAGGGTTATACACATAAGAAGAAGAGGAAATTTCGACAACCACAACCACAATCCTATAGGAAATACCATGCCTAGTGTCCAATTTGGAGAATGTAAAACTAGAAAAATAAATTGAGGAGGAAGAAGTCATATCCTCTTTTTGGGGATTGGAGTTTGACAAGGCCCTTGGACTTGGCAAATTCACTATCTCCTTTTATCACACATGCTGGGATATAATTAAAAAATATTGTTTCAAAATGCTTCAATGGACAAGAAAGAAGCACAAACTAGGAGGGAACACTAACTCCTCTTTCCTTGCTCTAATGCCTAAGGAATCTAATCCCTCAAACTTTTCCAGATTTAGACCAATCTTGTTATGCGACATATCTTAGAAAATCCTAACCAAAATCATTGCTAACAAGCTTAAGAAGATCTTTCTAAGAATAATCTTTGAAAATCCAAGGGGAGTTATTCAAAAAATATGTGGATAGTATTCTCATCATTCAAGAAACGATTCATTCTAGCATAAATAGAAAAGATAAAGGAATGATCATAAGATGGACACGACTAATGATTTTGATTGGGTACATCTCTCTTTTTTTTGGCAATTTTGAAAAAAAATTGGTTTTTCCAATAATTTCATAAGGCAGATTAAAGCTTGTGTTGAAGGGCCAACACCTTTCTTTCAAACCAAAAAGGTCTAAGACAGAGTTTCCCCTTGTCCCCTCTTCTTTGCATCATCATGGTTGATTCCTTAAGTGGGGGGTTAGAATATGAAAGTCAAATATGCTCATTTGAAGGGATTTCAATAAAGAGGAACCAAGTAACTCAACCATTCCCAATTCCGAGATAATACCTTATTCTTAGGAGGTGCCTCTGCTAAGATAGCATAATGTTTCAATGCAATCCTGGATATTTTCATGAATGTCTATGGTAGAAGAGTGAACAAGAAAAATAGCAACATCTATGGATGGAAAGCCTCCCCTCGGCAAGTTAACTTAATGGCTAGCACTCTTGAGTTCACTTGCATCCTAAATTAGACCTCCAAATATTTGAGGATTCCTATAATGTTTGGTAATAGTAAAGTAACAGATTGGGAGGTCATCCATAGATTCTGAAGAAGATACATCAGCGGGACACGCAATGGATTAACCCAACTGGGTATGTGATTTTGATGAAGGTTGTACTCTTCACCCTACCTACCAATATTTTGACATGCTCTCCCCAATTGGAATAATGCATCAAGTAGAAGTTTTTCTCTGAAAGTTCCTTTGCAGGGAGGCAAATCAAATACATCAAAAATTCATCTTATCAATTGGAACACTGTCATTTCTCCCTTGGTTTGTGGTGGTTAAGCTATGAAATATCCTCATCTTATGAACTTGGAAATGGGGGCTAAAATCCTCTGGTGTCTTATCTCTGGTCAAAAGCCTTGGTGGAAAACATCATCACAAAGAAATACCTTGAATCCAATCACATAAGAAGCCTCGATTTGCCAATTTCAGAACGATCTGGGTCCTCAATCTAGAATATTTGTCGAGCATCTGTCCACCTTATAAAAGAGAACCTATCTTGGGTGCCTTGAAATGGGTTTCAAATTCGTCTATGGGACGAAAAATTCAGGGGCATCCTCCTCTAAATCAATTACCAGAACTTAGAAATCTGAAAGATTGGATGGAGTCTCATAATATTAAATTTCTAGTTGATATTTTAGAGTAGGATAGCAGGTCTGGTGACCTCTAAATGAACTGGAAAGTGGACAATCTTCCTCATTAATGGAATGAGCAATGGAAACTATTGATGACAAAATTGCGAGGAGTTTCTCCTGTAAGCAAAGATATTGCAGATTCAAGGGGATGGGGCATCATAGGAGAATCCTACACTGTAAAAAATGGATATGGAAACGAATTATAGATAGAGGAAATGTAATGACAACCTCACGTAAGGAAATTCGGAATAGCAATGGGTTACCCAAAATCAAAATGTTATACTAAATTTTAAGCCAAGAGAAAATCCTTACTTGTGAGAATCTGCAAAAACGTGGCATACAGGGACCTTGCAGATGATGCTCTTTACACATAAAATGAAGAAACCGTTGTCCACATCTTTTTGGAATGTACCTTCTCAAGTGTAGTCTGGAACATTGCCTTTTCAGATCTAAACTTCCACATGAATATGCCTCGAAACTAGAAAGAGACCTTCTTAACATAACACAAAAATTACCCAAGAACCTTCTAGAACAAGCTGCTTTTAAAATGAATCTGGACAACAACTCCCTTTTTTCTTTGCTGAAAGACATGGCTATCCAGAAATAGAGTTATTTTCACGCAAGAAGACATCTCAACCAAAAAGGTGCATCACAGGCCAGGGTCTCTTAACAGAGGTGATTCTCTCCCAGGACTAAGAGGACAAAACATGCAAAATTTGGAAGCTGAAGAAAGATTATGGTTCAAGGATGTGATAAAAAATCAAAACCAAATTAGCAGAAGTCAAGATGGGAGACCAAAGAAAACCATCATCATGCATGGATGGATCTAGAGAAAACAACAACATATCCTCTTCTTCGATAGGGCTTCAAAGGGAAACATGTACGAATTGGTGGGGGTGGAGGTTGGGGGAGTGTTATCTTAGACCCCAAAGGAAATAAAAAATATTTGTATGCTTGGGAATTGGTGAGACCACAAATAATCATGTAGAATCCTTAGCTCTATGGAAAATAATTTTTCTTATGAAGAATCAATGCATCAAAAAGATAATAGTAGTTGGAGATTAGATGGTTGTCATTTAAAATATGGTCTTCAAAACTTTGCCAAAAGAACCTTAGTTGACCATGCTCCTATTACAAACACAAAAAATTGTGGAACGATTCGAAAAAGTTGTATTATTTCATACTCTGATAGGGTCAAATTCATCAATGGTCGCAATGGCCAACAAGGCATACAACTTGCAACTTGGAATCATCTGGACAAATGGATGGGGGGGCGGTATGTAAGGAATTTTGAAACCTCCCCTAAGAGTTAAACCCTCTCATATTTTTGATGATCCCATTAACATCTCCAGACAAGTGGAAATGCCATGCTTCAATGCATTTGAGCTTGTTCATTCTCAACTCTAGTAGGATTGGATGACACAAAGAGTGTTTTGGTTCAGGTCTTAGTGAAGCTTGTTAGATTTTCATTAGTTTAGTTAACATTAGATTGACCATAGCATTTTTATATTCTTTTAACATTTAATAATCATATACTGAAATATATAATCAACAAATAAACAAGCACAAGAGGACACAAGGATTTATCCTGGGAAAACCCCAAACTTGGGGAAAAACCTAGCCAACTTTTCTTAGAGAGAATATTCCAATACAACCATGAACATGCTCTAATCACAAGAGAAAACCAACAATGAAGAACCAAATACTTATCTCTTCTTCTTTTCAAACCCTAGTGAGTGTAGACAACTAAGTCACCACAGAACTGGCGCAAGATAGGCGCATCACTAGTGCACCACATAATTGGCACAACTGGTAACTGCAGCTGCAGTTGCTACTACAACTGCAACTGCTACTATAACTGCAACTGCTACTGCAACTGACACAAATAAATTGGGAAGCACCACAAAACCTTAGCGCAACTCTTCTAGAGGTAGCGTACAAGAGAGATCACCAAGAACCACCAAGAATATCCTTCCCCAACTAGGGTGCACTCTCCAAGAGAACCAGAAATAGAGAGACTACAGTTGCAGCTGCAACTGCCTAGTGTGCATTGCAGAAGGAGAATTATTTGACTGTACAAATGAACTGACCCATAATAGTATTTGCACTAATCTAGGCGCTTGTCTGGGGCCAACTTCTTATTCTGAGTCTTTATTAATTCTGTGGGCCGACTTCTCTTATGTGGTCTTCTATTTCAATTTATTCTTTTCCTAGGTGTTCTTCAACTGTTCTTTGGTCTTCCTTTGACTTCTTGGAATCTTCTTATTCTCTAAGAAAATTTGTCTAGGAGGGAACACCTCTCGTAGCTAGCAAAACATCAACACTCCCTCTTAGCTAGGGAGGTATTCTTCCACATTGTTCTTCATCTAGTAGTCTCAATCACATCCATACATGGAATGTACAAGACTACCACCAATCACATGGTCTTGCAGACCAATCTACATGTAGCATCACCATTGCCACACGGGCTATCCCGTGATCACACAAATCATGTCACAAGTATCATCATCATAGCCACACATGCTATCTCATGAGTCTCTACATCACTGTCATGCATATGGGGTTTCATCATCATATATAGTATCTCTCTAGTGGGAACAACCTCATCATCCTTTCGGACCTTATAGGTCTCAACGTCCTTTCAAACCTTATGTCATTATGAGACTTCATCTAGCTCACACAGAACTAGGAAACTATCCAGCTGATAGAGAATCTGGACAACTAGTCCATTAGCTATCCCTTATGGTTGGCACACCAGGCATCCAATCCATAGTGACTAGGCATATAACCATGAGGGTTAGGCGATCTAGTGTGCAGACACTTGCCATCTATCCCAACGCTAGGAACACCTCCAACCACACAGGTTGGCCCTCTAGCTTGAAAGTTGGGCATCTGCCAGCCCCGAAGGCTCGACATATTATTGATCCTGTGCAAGGTCATGTTGATTGGTGCCATAACCAGTAACATGTCTGTGAATGACTACCCATTGTTGCCATGCTCTTTATGCTACTACCCCTAGAATCACATACATAACTCATCACTCCCTCTTATGAGGGAAGTCCTTTTGGACCATGCCAAGCTTGTCCCTAAATACTCAAACTTTATCTTCGACAAAGGCTTGGTCAACACATTGACTATTTGCTTGTTTGTAGAAACATATTGGAGCTTCACAACTCCCTTTTGCACCATGTCTCGGATGTAATGGTACTTGATCTCAATATGCTTTGACTTGTCAAGAAACATGGTGTCCTCAAACAACTTTATGCAACTCTGGTTGCCACAAAAGATACAAGTCACCTCCAACTTGAGATCAAATAGTCATGCAAGCAACTTACTAAGCCACATAACTTCACTACTAGCTGAACATGTTGCTATATATTCTGCCTCGGTCGTACTAAGTGCCACACTAGTCTATTTTCTGCCGAGCCACGAGATCACAGTTGATCCCAAACTAAAGCAACATCCTGATGTCCTTTTCCGATCTGTGACACTATGGGACCAATTTGTATTAGCATAGCCTTGCATTGTTATCTTATGATCTGAAAGATATATGAGTCCATATTCAATTGTACCTTTCATGTACCTCAACACATTTTTTTTCGCAATCAATTGAACACATATAGGCATGGCTTTACAATCCATCATTCTAAATCTCTTCAGGATTTCTACGACATATTTTCCTTAGTTAAGGAAAATCTTGTCTGGTTTTTTCCATACCTCTAGACCCAAGAAATAATGCATCATACCCAGGTCTTTCATCTCGAACTCTACAGTAAGCTCCCACTTACACTCAATGATCCGAAAAGATCTTTTAATGACTGCGGTTGAGTTTTTAATTGCATGTGATTATTAACCATTCAGGAAGCTAATGAAAGAGGACGAAGATAAGAGGATTATATCACAGCCATAAACTCATATACAGAATTGAACATGAGCAATAAGAACAACAAACCATAACAAGAGAAGTGATAACAGAGTTCGGCACAAAATTGCCTACGTCTCCGGGCCTTTGTCTCAGTGGGGGAGGCTTCTTTATTAATTCTTCAATGCTTGAAAAGTACATCAAAAGTACATCAAATAGAATCCATTCTGATCTCTCTGTGTTCTGCTTGACCTCATAAATCTAACACAACTGACGACACTGAAAAATACTGAGTGTAGCTCCCAGAAATGGCCTGCAAGCGTCTACTCCTCAACAGCTTCCATGCATAAAAATGGCTTTGGCTTGGCTTTGCTTCATCATAACTCTGATCTTACTGTCCTCCATGGCCTCAAACAAGCCTGGTTTTTATAGATCTGAAGTTGGTTATCCTTCCCTAACTTCCTCCCAAAATCTGGGCTCAAAAAGAGTCCAATATCTCCCAATAATGGCCAAAATCTCCATTAACAGGCTTGGAAATCAATAAAAATCCAATCTGTATAGTTAAAAAACCACTTTGTAACCAAAATTCAAATATAGCCCAAAGGGGTTGGGTGCGCGCGCTAGAATAGGGTCATATGGCTTATAGGTGGCCAAGCGCCAGCCCAAATGGCTGTGCGCTGGCCCCTAGCCCTCAAACTTAAGTCATGTGGCGCACAAGCACAAGACCACACCCCTTAAATTGCGCCCAGCATACAGTTAGCCCCTGAAAATGCGCGCTAGAGTGTGGTCACAGCCCCGAATTGTAAGCGGACCGGTACTGGAATCATGGCCCTTTTGTTGAACGGTGGAGGAGCATGCTCATTTTAAAGCTTGTGGTTATATGCGTGACATATGAAACCGTGGGCTGGGGCTTAGCCCCAACCCCTTTTCGCCCCTCCATATATTACATACACAATATATATATATATTAAAGTGGTTTACATTACATAAGAACCATTGTGGCACATTGACAGTTGGGGCCTTTGTGAAAGCGCTTGCCTCTCTCCAGAGGTCACGGTGTCGAGACCCATGAGCTCCGTAAAAAATTTCCATTCAAACTAGTGATGGGGTGACATGTGGCAGCCCATGTCTGGGCCATGTGGCACCCTTTCGTTGGTCCTCAACTGCCACTTGTCAACGTTGCATTGGTCCCTGACACTGCCCAGTGACCCTGTTGTTTGTGCTACCACATGTCACTTCTACCACTGCCACGTGTCACCTCCAGAGAGTGCCACGTCACCTTTTGACTGTTGACTTTTTTTTTGAGTTTTTAGCTGTTTGGGAATTTGATTAGAGTGCGATAACTCTCGCATACAGAGCTCGTTTGAGAAAGTAAATATATGGTCGGAATCATCACGACGAGCCATTCGCAATGGAATTGGTTTCGTACGATTCTAAGAACTTTCATTTTTGAGCCCTTTTTAGCCCTGTCAGGCTCCTGGATCTGATTCTGGATCACACCTCCCCACTAAAGGACCTTTTGGTCCCCAAAAGGTTATTGACCAGTCGACAAGCTCGAGATAGGCCACCCAACTTGTCCTCTGTCTTTGAACTTTGCCCTGTGCACCTGTCTCATCAAGATCAACTGTAACATAATCATGACAACTGACAACATATTGTTAGCCATTTGAACCTTGTTATATCTTACTAAAGCCACTATCATCCATGTAGACAACATTACTAATAATAGCATAAAAAATATGATTGCAAATGAGCTGATGTACTTATAATATTTGCACGACATGAGCTTATCTTGAAGCAACCTATGATTGATTTTCCATTCAACAATCATTTCTTGTTCTTGCTTAAGATCGATTACTTCATTTGAAACAGTTATTGGTTTGTTGCTTGCTTGCACTGCCTTTTTTAACTGTTCCATAGTTTGAAGTGTTTTATTTTCTTTAACATGATGTGCACGAACCACATAATCTTGACCTGGTTTGGTTAATTGATATTGATTCATTTCCCTGTAGAAGATTGCCTTACGATCATGTAAGTATGGACTACCTAAGACCATTCCACATTCTCTTAATGACACTACATCACATGTTACTTCATCCACATACTTAGATGAAATTGCAAATTTGATTGTGCACTTCTTTGTTATGTGCATTTGATGATGATTGCTTATCCATTTAAGTGTGTAAGGCTTATGATGTACTTGTGTTTTTAACCCCAATTGCTTAACCAATTCTTCTGAGATTAGATTAGCTTGAGATCCACTGTCGATTAATGTGTCTATCTTAGTGTGTCGCATGATGGTCCGTATATGAAACAAGTTACTTCTACAATCAATTCCTTCACCAATTTTACCTGTCATACCAACCATTGAGACCATAGATTCATCACCCGAATCCGATCCCAAGTTTGTGGGTCTTGTTGTCGCTACCATTGTTTGCCTTCCCTTTTTTTCCTTGAACCACTTTGGCCTCTTCTCGGGATGCAACTGCCAACATCTGTCCTCATCATGTTCCTCTTTCTTGCAATTCTTGCAAGAGATCTTCTCATCCTTTCTTGCCACTGCATTTGAATTCTTTCCATGCCATTTCCTCTTGTCCTCTTTCCTTGAAGATGATGATTCCCCTGATACACTTGCTTTTCTTGCTTCAATGTATGTCGCTTGAACATAAACCTCATCAAGTTTAGTGAGTCCAAACATGAATACAATATTTCTAATATGCGCAGGTAAACCTCCTATATACTTCATAAGGGTTTCCTGTGTATGTAAAGGGATATATAACATCAATGCCATTTTTCGAAAGCCATCAATATACTCTTGCACTGTTTGTCCTTTTCTTAGTTTTAAAGATTGCCATTCCATTAATGCTTTTTCTTTATAACCTAAAGGATATAATTGTTTCCTAAGTGCAGAAATGAAACTTTTCCATGATGGAAATACATTACCCACTTGTTGCGTTCCATTTTACAACTTGTTTTTCCACCAGATGAGAGTTGTACCTGCAAGTCTCAAAGATGCCAACTTGATTTGTGTGGCCTCATCCTTGATCTGTTGCACACTGCAGTAAACCTCCATTTGCCTGACCCAATTGTCAAGTTTCTCTTCATTAACTTCACCATCATATATGGGCAATTCAAATTTAACATCAAGTTTTAATAATGGAATTTCATTCTTATGTTTATGAACATGTTTCTTTGCATTAGATTTAGAACTTGAACTTGAAGGAGAAGGAGAAGAAGGAGGTGATGATGGAGGAATCTGAGGAGGATCCTCTTCCTCTTCACTTTTTCCCTTTGAATATTTCCCAAGAACTGGTCTCTTTCGTTCCAAGTAATCCTCGTACAAAACTTTCACCATCTCTGACATAGCAAGGAAAGTTTTTTGAAACTCTTTCTCATCAAAAGAAAGTCCCTATTCCAATGTCATCTTCTCATTGTGAGAAGCTCTCTTTCTCAATCTAATTAATGGATTCTTTGCATCAAGCTCGCCTTCACCACGTTGTAGATTTTCCCTAGTTAACATGCAAAACTCAAATCCAAACGTCAACTAGCTCTGATACCACTTGATCCGAAAAGATCTTTTAATGATTGTGGTTGAGTTTTTAATTGCATGTGATTATTAACCATTCAGGAAGCTAATGAAAGAGGATGAAGATAGGAGGATTATATCACAACCATAAACTCATATACAGAACTGAACATAAGCAATAAGAACAACAAACCATAACAATAGAAGTGATAACGAAGTTCAACACAAAATTGTCTACGTCTCTGGGCCTTTGTCTCAGTGGGGGAGGCTTCTTTATTAATTCTTCAATGCTTTCAAAGTACATCAAATGGAATCCATTATGATATCTCTATGTTCTACTCGACCTCATAAATCCAACACAATTGACGAAACTGAAAAAGAGTGAGTGTAGCTCCTAGAAATGTCCTGCAAGTGTATGCTCCTCAACAACTTCCGTGCATAAAAATGGCTTTGGTTTGGCTTTGTTTCAGCATAACTCTGATCTTACTATCCTCCATGGCCTCAAACATGCCTAGTTTTTATAGATTTGAAGTTGGTTATCCTTCCCCAACTTCCTCTCAAAATCTGGGCTCAAAAAGAGTCCAATATCTCCCAATAATGGCTAAAATCTCCATTAACAGGCCTGGAAATCAATAAAAATCCAATCTGTATAGTTAAAAAACCACTCTGTAACCAAAAGTCAAATATAGCCCAAAGGGGTTGGGTGTGCACTAGAATAGGGTCATATGGATTATAGGTGACCAAGCGCCAGCCCAAAGGGTTGTGCGCTGGCCCCTAGCCCTCAAACTTAGCTCATGTGGCACACAGGCATGGGACCGCACCCCTTAAATTGTGGCCAACATACAGTTAGCCCCCGAAAATGCACGCTAGACTGTGGTCACAGCCCTGAATTGTAAGCAGACCGGTGCTGGAATCGTGGCCCTTTTGTTGAACGGTGGAGGAGGGCGCTCATTTTAAAGCTTGTGGTTATATGCACGACATATGAAACCGTGGGTTGGGGCTTAACCCCAGCCCCTTTTCGCCCCTCCATATATTACATACACTATATATATATATATATATTAAAGTGGTTTACATTACATAAGAACCATTGTGGCACGTTGGCAGTTGGGGCTTTTGTGAAAGCACTTGCCTCTCTCCAGAGGTCGCGGTGTCGAGACCCATGAGCTCCATAAAAAACTTCCATTCAAACTTGTGATGGGGTGCCACATGGCGCCCTTTCATTGGTCCTCGACTACCACTTATCAACGTTGCATTGGTCCCTGTCACCGCCCAGTCACCCTACTACTTGTGCTGCCACATGTCACTTCTGCCACTGCCACGTGTCACCTCCAAAGAGTGCCACGTCACCTTTTCACTGTTGACTTTTTTTTGAGTTTTTAGCTATTTGGGAATCTGATCAGAGTGCGATAACTCTCGCATACGGAGCCCATTTGAAAAAGTAAATATATGGCCGGAATCAGCATGACGAGTCGGTTGCAATGGAATTGGTTTCATACGATTCTAAGAACTTTCATTTTTGAGCCTTTTTTAGCCCTATCAGGCTCCTGGATCCGATTCTGGATCACACCTCCCCACTAAAGGACCTTTTGGTCCCCAAAAGGTTACTGACCAGTTGATAAGCTCGGGATAGGCCACCCGACTTGTCCTATGTCTCTAAACTATGTCTTGTGCACCTGATAACTGACAACATATTGTTAGTCATTTGAACCCTGTTACATCTTACTAAAGCCACTATCATCCATGTAGACAACATTGCTAATGATAGCATAAAAAAGATGACTACAAATGAGCAGATGTACTTATAATATTTGCATGACATGAGATTATCTTGAAGCAACCTATGATTGATTTTCCATTCAACAATCATTTCCTGTTCTTGCTTAAGATAAATTACTTCATTTGAAACAATTATTGGTTTGTTGCTTGCTTGCACTGCCTTTTTAAATTGTTCCATAGTTTGAAGTGTTTTATTTTCTTTAACATGATGAGCATGAACCACATAATATTGACCTACTTTGGTTAATTGATATTGATTCATTTCCCTATAGAAGATTTCCTTACGATCATATAAGTATGGACTACCTAAGACTAAGTGTAGCTCCCAGAAATGGCCTGCAAGCGTCTGTTCCTCAACAACTTCCCTGCATAAAAATGGCTTTGGCTTGATATTGCTTCAGCATAACTCTGATCTTACTGTCCTCCATGGCCTCAAACAAGCCTGGTTTTTATAGATCTGAAGTTTGTTATCCTTCCCCAACTTCCTCCCAAAATCTGGGCTCAAAAAGAGTCCAATATCTCCCAATAATGGCCAAAATCTCCATTAACATGCCTGAAAATCAATAAAAATCCAATCTGTATAGTTAAAAAACCACTCTGTAACCAAAATTCAAATATAGCCCAAAGGGGTTGGGCGCGCATGCTAGAATAGGGTCATATGGCTTATAGGTGGCCAAGCACCAACCCAAAGGGTTGTGCATTGGTCCCTAGCCCTCAAACTTAGGTCATGTGGCGCACAGGCACGGGACCGCACCCCTTAAATTGCAGCCAACATACAGTTAGCCCCCGAAAATGTGCGCTAGAGTATGGTCACAGCCCCGAATTGTAAGCAGATTGGTGCTGGAATCATGGCCCTTTTGTTGAACGGTGGAGGAGCACGCTCATTTTAAAGCTTGTGGTTATATGCACGACATATGAAACCGTTGGTTGAGGCTTAGCCCCAACTCTTTTTTGCCCCTCCATATATTACATACAATATATATATATATATATATATATATATATTAAATTGGTTTACATTACATAAGAACCATCATGGTGCGTTGGTAGTTGGGGTCTTTGTTAAAGCGCTTGCCTCTCTCCACAGGTCGCGGGGTCAAGACCCATGAGCTCCATAAAAAATTTCCATTCAAACTAATGATGGGGTGCCACGTGGCATCCTTTAATTGGTCCTCAACTGCCACTTGTCAACGTTGCATTGGTCCCTGTCACTGCCCAGTCACTTTGTTGCTTGTGCTGCCACATGTCACTTCTGCCACTTCCATGTGTCACCTCCAGAGAGTGCCACATCACCTTTTGACTGTTGAATTTTTTTTGAGCTTTTAGTTGTTTGGGAATATGATCAGAGTGTGATAACTTTCGCATACAAAGCCCGTTTGAGAAAGTAAATATATGGACGAAATCAGTGCGACGAGACGGTCGCAATGGAATTAGTTTCATACGATTATGAGAACTTTCCTTTTTGAGCCTTTTTTAGCCTTGTCAGGCTCCTGGATCCGATTCTGGATCACTCAACGATGGGCTTCTCGTCCCCTGTTAGAAACAGGTCATCCACATATAACAATAATATCACTGATCCACCATCTACAACCTTGTAGTAAAGGTTGGAATATGATTTTCTCTTGGTAAAGCCCAAGCTCATTAGAAAAATGTCAATTCTATCATACCATGCCCTGGGTGCTTGCTTCAATCCATACAAGGCTTTCTTCAACCTGGACACATGTGTCTTCCTGTCATGTGTCTCGAAACCTTATGGTTTCTCCACACACACTTCCTCTTCTACTACACCATTCATAAAAGGTGTCTTTATGTCCATCTGGTGTACCTTTCATTTCATTACTGCAGTTATCGCAAGTATAGCTCTAATCGAAGTGTATCTTGCCACAAGAGAAAACATCTCCTCATAATCTATTCCTTCCTTTTGGGAGAAACCACGAGCCACGAACCTTGACTTATACTTTTCGACACTGTCATTTGTTGAATTCTTGATCTTGTAGATCAACTTGGAAGTCACCATTGACTTCCCTTCTGGTCTCAGAACCATGGAAAAATCCATATCCCAGTCATTCTAACTAGCTTCCTCCTGTGTCTCTGAAACAAGGGAATCCTCCCAGGAGGTCTCATATCTCCTCGAAGCCTCTAAAGCTTCGATCTAGCCTCCTCAACTCATGGCACCTGTCTGTCAGTACCGAAAGACGTCTCTCTCTCCCATCTGAATATGAGGAGGAATACTTTCTTAATGAAAGTCTCTAAGCCATTGACTCTCTCTGAGATCAAGCACACTCTGAGTCTGCATGATCCCTCTAAAGCTTGACTCCCTCTGAGTCTATTTAATATTTGGAGCCATATGCTCCTTTTGCATGTTATGACCTCCTCTGAAGTCTAATCTCCTATGAACTGTCCTGGGGAGGTTGCTCCTCCCTACTGGATCCTGAGGGATGAATCCCTCTGAACTCTAGCTCCTTCTGAGTTGGTACTTGGTGGGGCCACTTGCCTCACCACTGGTGGATCCATCTGCTCCTCCTCATGATATGGCTCATCAATGCCATATATCAACATCCCCTTTGCATCTTGTAAAGTATCAGAGGACCATGTTGGTGTCTTCTTGATCACTGCAACGATCCTGGGTAGGCCCTTCTGACTCTAATGACTCTTTTTGATGATATGAAGAGTGATCAACTGAACTAGAGGGATTTGTACGGTCATCTTCAGAGCCTTCTGCTCCTTACAATCAATCTCTATATGAGATACTTTGTATCCCTCAAAAGTACCCTTCTTGCCAAAAGGTTTTGACTTCGTCCTCCTCTCCTTCATTACATGGATGTGTATGATCATGTACACAACTCTATGTCTATATAGTCTGCTCCATGTCTCATCTAGAGACCATCTAGTATGTTGCCTCCTGCAACCGTCATTATAGCTCCCTCTCAGAGCTATCATCTGTGACCTCCATGGAACAAGAGAAAACAACAAACAAGAATAATAGTCTTATAATAAGAACAATAAAAAACAAGAATGAGAACAATCATCACAATAGCTCCTTCTCATAGCTATCACTTGTGACTTGCATGGAACAAAAGCCAAAACAAAAACACAATAATAAGAAATAAGAACAACACTCTTCTAGATTTGTGACCAATCATTCCTCCATGGTAACCCGCTCGGAAGAAGAAACAAGAACAACAACATATCCATGGTAACTTCCATGGAATTTACAAGACAACCTGCCTGGAATAAGGTCAACAACCAAGAACATCTCCTAGGGGAGATCAATTTATCTTGTAAACAAGTGCATCATTAATACTAAACAATGAGATTTTACTTAATGATCATAATGCCAACAATATCCAAGTGTTACTAAACATTTGATAGCAATAACAATAATAGAACTCTAAAGACTATTATTCTAGTTACAACACTTACTTAGGTTGTAGTAGTATAAAATATCAAACATGATATGCAAACCTGGAGTCTAGTTGTTGTTGTCCCATTTGAGTTGTTCTATATTGTAGGAGACATTGTCACTGTTGCCTCCAACTCTTGGGCTTCCTCTAAGTGCACTAGAACTAAGATCCCTTTGGATTTACTGTCAATACTTGGATAAATGTCCTTTTTCCAAGTGTACGTCTCATGCAAACACCCTTATACAACATCCAACTTTGTCTTCTAATATGAGACATTACATTAACAAGAAGAATTTAGAAATATGAATCAGGAAAATGTCAACAAGCCTAAAATCCTAAAAATTCAATTTTGACAGAAAGTCAATCTGAGAAGTGTAATAAGTGCACTATAGTAGGGCAAGTTGATCAGTGGTGGTGTTTGTCCCAATCGACTTTTTAACAAGTGCTCAACAAGTTTGAAAAATAAAACTATACAACAAAAAATTGCTTGTGTAGTGGCAAATCTCAGCAATGTGGCAAATCTCACAATCTTCCTTCCAACGGTTAGACTATTATGAAGGAAACCTGCTCTGATACCATGTTAGATTTTCATTAGTTTCATTAACATTATCTTTACCATAGCATTTTTATCTTCTTTTAACATCCAATAATAATATACTGAAATATATAATCAACAGATAAACAAGCACAAGAGGACACAAGGATTTATCCTGGGAAAACCCCGAACTCAAGGAAAAACCCAACCAACTTTTCTTAGAGAGAATATTCCAATACAACCATGAACAAGCTCTAATCACAAGAGGAAACCAACAATGAAGAACCAAATACTTATCTCTTCTTCTTGTCAAACCCTGGTGAGGGTAGACAATTGATTCGCCACAGAACTAGCGCAAGATAGGCGCATCACTAACACACCACAAGACTAACACAACTGGTAACTACAACTGCAGTTGCTACTGTAACTGCAACTGCTACTGCAATTGGCATGAAGAAAATGGGAAACACCACACAACCGTAGTGCAACTCTTCTAGAGGTAGCATACAAGAGAGATCACAAAGAATATCTTTCCCCAAGTGGGGTGCACTCTCCAAAAGAACCAAAAACCAAAAATAGCAAGATTGTAGCTGCAGCTGCAACTGACTAGTGCGCACTGCAGAAGGAGAACTGCCTGACTGTACAAACAAATTGACCCAAATTATTATTTATACTAATATGGGCGCCTGTCTGGGGCTGACTTCTTATTCTAGGTCTTTATTAATTATGTGGGTCGACTTCTCTTCTTGGAAATTATATTTCCACTTTATTATTATTTCCCGTGGGCCGACTTTTCTTCTGTGGTCTTCTATTTCACTTTATTCTTTTCCTGGGTGTTCTTCAACTGTTCAATGGTCTTCCTTTGACTTCTTGGAATCCTCTTCTTCTCTAAGAAAAGTTATCCAGGAGGGAATACCTCCTGCAACTACCAAAACATCAAAAAAGCCTTTGGAGGGATGTCAAAATTTGTCATAGATCACTTTGTGGGTAAACACTGGACTTGTCTACACAACATTTGGGTGCACTTTGATAGATGGAAGTTCACCTTGGGTTATCATCATATCTCAGTTGAGTATATCAACAACCTCCAACAACGAGACACACACTAGGGCTTTGTCCCATGGATTGGATGTGGTTCATTGGGAATTTCCCTCAACCTTCCTTTTCATTGTGTATTATGTGACTCATTTCGCTGCGATGACAACAAAAAGAATGTAGCTTTGGCTATGTGAAGAAGTAATAAGGAGAAAATGTGGCAACCAAATCTCAAGCAAATCCTTTTTTTAAAACAGAAACGGAAAATATTTTTTTACATATTAAAAGACAAGGCTTCACTAGGACTGCAACATGAGCTTACAACAAAATTGGGTCCAAAATAAGGCTCGTCTATCAGTCTATTTTCTATACATAATAGGCCACTAGAGACTTCTAAGACTAGACTAAACTTCCACGTAATTCCGTTAGTTGTTATCCTAATATATTGATCCAAGACGCAAATAGACATAAAAAACATTCATGAATTAAGTATGTACATTGTCCTATGCTTCGCCTTCACTTTCTTCAGCTAGGTGGGGAGTGTTTGATTCCTCGATATCCATTAGGTCTCGAACTTGGTTGACGATGTCATCTTCCATTGCTCCATGTTGTCTAATGCCCAAGTTGTTGGATTCCATTGCAACGACCAGAGATCATTGACGACCACATTCAACTTCCAAGGAGTCAATTTGAAGCCTCTACTTATGAATGAGAGTCATAACATTAATTGAGAGAGCACTTAGAGATTGTTCCTTATCTACCATTTTTGTTGAGAGAGACATCAGAGCTGGGCTATTTTCCTGATTGATTTCTTCTTTCCCCCGCAAGGCCATCCTAATTTCTTTGTTATTGGGGCTATCCATAACACTCAGACTCCTCAGACCCCTCAGACTCCAAGTTCCCCAACATTTAGACAGGGACAACTACCAACAAAGACGACTAGGTGAATCCTCCTGGAAAATTAGAATGAATAAGAAAAGGATAAAACATTGCCAACCTTCACCATTTGAGTTCCCTGATAGCACCACTACAACCAATTCAAAGCTCAATTCTAGAGCACGTCCAGAAATCCTGAAAAATTATGCATGCATTGACGAATCGACCTTCACCTCCAAGTCCGTCCTCACACTGATCTCCACCTCCCTTGATTGATCTCCCGACGAACTGAACATAATACCACCTAGAAATTCTTCCTTGATCCTCACCCTACATCAGAGCTCATGGCTTGCCATTATCCCATATACTTCGGCTTCACTGCAAATGGAGTAAATTCTAACTCGTGCGAGATGATGTTTGACATGTGTGAGTGTGTGAGGCCACCTATATGTTGTCCTTTTGTACCCGCCAGCTGGAGTAGGAGAAATGAAATGGGAAGTGGGTCTAAACCCTAGCTTATTCCTCAAATTTAGAGACAGTAAAAGTCCCTTTTTGTTCTCTGGTGATCTCCAAACCTCTGTAACGATTGTGCCCTTGCCCATCGCACTAAGGAACTTGGGGGGGATGACAAATCCTATTTAAACGAGGTGATCATTGATGAAGAGATTTGGCCTTTTTGGCCCATGAGTCTGCCTCTGCATTGAGCCCTCTTTTTATGTGGAAGAAACAAATTTTATCAAAGGATTGAGCTAAATGTTTGATTATCTTTAAAAAAGTTTATTTTGTTGTCGGAGGGATTTCCTTGGTCAATTACTGCTTGGATTACTAGCAGTGAGTCACCGGTCACTAGCAACCTTTTAATTCCTTCCTCCATTGCGAGGTTGAGCCCACACCACAACACATAAACTTATGCCAGGTTGTTTGACACATTCCCAAGGCCCCAGGCATAGTTGACAACTTCATTTCTTCCGAGATCCTAAATTATTCCCCCCTACGCTTGCCACCCCAAGAGCTCAAGCAAATCCTAGGGTGTGAAGAGTAGAGGAATTATGCAACCCTGACAATTTTAGTTGATACATTTGGGCATTGTCAAGCAATCACGATGAAAGAAGTCTCGTCCATTCGTACTTTGAGCATTCAAGGAGTATAGACTCTTCTTTAGTGTCTTTTAAGACTATCCTTTTGTCGGGTCAATTTGTAAGGCTCTACACAAGCCAAATAGACAACGGTAGCATTAGAATTTTGAAAATAACACAAATAAGCAACAACTAACAACAACTTATGATTTTTTCGAAGGCTTTCTAGACATTGTGTCCTCCCTCTATTTGTATTAAATAGCTAGACGATATCACTACAACTCCCCCTTTTTTATTTAATACAAAAAATAACGGTCTCTTAAAAAAATGCATTTACTTATCCTAATATGCAAAGGATTAGCTCATCAAGCTAGGCCGAATGGTGGATGTCCTGTTCAGGAAGATGAAGTTTTCCACTCATGTGGGCCCCACCCAAGTTCGAAACTTGACTAATCTGCTTAGCGTGAACTATGTGCCACTGCATTGAGCTCACCTGTATAGGGGTAGTATCTTCGAATCGACCCCAGGTCTCCTCAATAATAATCTGCGAATCTATTGATTTACTTCAATCAAACATAAAACATGCCTAGGATTTGTTATGCAAATAATAATGATTTACTTCAATCAAATTTAAAATGCTCTTATTGTTCACTTAGTCATATAGCTCTACGATGCAAACATGCAAAACAACATTATTGCATAAGCTATACACTTTATCCCATTTTTTCCCATTATTGACATAACTATCCACCTCTTCGAGTGAATCCGATTCGTTTCATGTTTTCCCAGTATTTTGGGTTAGATTAAAACACTCCCAAACCTACTGAGGGTATGGTAGAGTATGGTAGAGCCAAAGAGGAAACCATGATTGAGGTGGAACCAAAACATGAACCATGATTATTCACTGAATCGCACCAGAACCCAGTGCAGGAAATAGTGCGTTTTGCATCAATTATGGATCTCGCCGTAATTATGTGTATGATGCAATGATTCAAAATCCCGTGTCTGCGAGCTCAGTCAATTCCAACTGCATCGGGTAGAATATGATGCCAACCTCATCCATTGATTGGATTATGGGTAAAGTCTTAGAAATATTTATGAGTTTTGGGAAGTTGGCGGCAAATGTGAAACACCGACGTCATTTAATTCCATGGAGGAAAACAATGGTGCAGTACCACCAGAGGTATGGTGTCCTAACCCAGGCAGGAAACCTTGGTTTTCGGGAAATAAGTTGGCAGGTGAAAACACTGTGCGAGTCAAGACGATTGAAGGAGGCCATGGATTTATTGCATGCCATGAGCCAACGAGGAATTAGAGCAGATTTCTACGTATATGCTTCCCTATTGCAGGGCTGTATCAATATGAAATCCTTGGCACAAGGAAAGGCAGTTCACCTCCACATGATTGATTCTGGGTACGATCCTGATACATATTTATTAACTAAATTAATCATCATGTATGTCAGCTGCGGAGATATGGAGGATGCACGCCAAGTGTTCGACAAAATGTCTCAGAGGAATGTGGTCACATGGTCAAGCATGATTGCAGGATATGCCCAATACGGTGATGCCGAGAAGGCTTTCTCACTCTTTATCCAAATGCAACAGGGGGACATTCAAACGGACTCCTTTGCGTTTTCTAGTGTTCTCAAAGCTTGTGGTGTCGAGCGGGGAAAGCAGATTCATGCTTGTATATTTAGATCCGGATTTGAATCTGATGTCGTAGTGAAAAGTACCCTCGCTGCCATGTATGCCCAAGGCGGCAGCATTAAAGATGCACGCCAAGTGTTTGACGAAATGCCTGAGAGAGATGTTGTAGCATGGAATGGGATGGTTGCGGCATACACTCACTGTGGAAGTGTAGAAGATGCATGCCAGATCTTTGACAAAATGCCTTGCAGGAATACAGCTTCATGGAATGCAATGATCGCAGGATATGCACAACATGGTCAGTGTGATAAGGCGTTGCTACTGTTGGGACAAATGCAACAAGCAGGCATGAATCCGGACTTCTTGACGTTTGTTAGCATTTGTGCAGCATGCGCTGACTTAACAGCGTTGGAACGGGGAAGACAGCTTCATGCCTCTGTTGTTAGAAGTGGATTTGAGTCGTACATTGCTTTGGGGAACGCACTGATTGACATGTATGCTAAATGTGGGAGCATGGAGGATGCCTTTCAAGTGTTTGATAAAATGAGTCAAAGGAATATAATTTCATGGACTGCTGTAATTATGGGATATGGAAAACATGGGTGCACCAGGGAAGCCCTTGAGCTCTTTGAAAAAATGCAGTGTGCAGGCATGAATCCAAACCATATCACATTTGTTGGCGTTCTCTCTGCCTGCAGCCATGCAGGACTAGTAGATGAAGGCTGGCATCACTTCGATTGTATTAGTAGAAAGTTTGAGATGAAGCCTAGGGTGGAGCATTATGCATGCATGGTTGACCTCCTCGGCCGCTCAGGACGCTTGAATGAAGCGTATGAATTGATCAATAAAATGCCATTTGAAGCTGATGCGGAGGTGTGGGGAGCCTTGCTTGGTGCCTGCAGAGTCCACCATAATGTGGAGCTTGGCAGATGTGCAGCAGAGCGCCTTTTTCAGTTGAAGCCACATGATTCTGGAGCATATGTGATATTGTCGAACATCTATGCTGCTTCTGGCAAATGGGATGATGTAGCCAATGTGAGAAAGCTGATGTTAGACAGGGGATTAAAAAAGGAACCTGGATGCAGTTGGATTGAGTGCAATAAAAAAGTGCATGTATTCCATGCTAGGGATGCGTTGCACCTTCAAACACAAGAAAGCTATTCAATATCACAACAGTTGGGTGAGTAGATAAAAGAGGCCGGATCTGCACACAAAACCAATCTTGTCCTCCATGATTGGGATTGGTAATGGGCAGAAAGAACACATATATCACGTTGTTGCTTAACAAGCATGGAGTTATGCTTGAGGCGAGAGCTGTGCCTGAACATGGACTTATGTGAGTCCGGAGCTTTGCCAGGTCAGAAAAAGAAACAAAACTTCTAGCACAACCAAAAAGTGGCTAATGCATTTGGATCGATACACCAACAAGAATACTGACCCATACTGTTTGAGTGCCACAATACCAAATTTATTTCTAAGATTGTCAAAGGAGAAATTGCCGCATGTGATGCAGATCGCTTACATCATTTTCAAGCATTGGATGGCATGTGACCTTGTGGAAATGTTTGGCTACTTTGATTATTGCTATTGGACTCGAACTAGTAACTACGTACTCACTGCTACAAATTCTAATTCCAATCCTTGATGGAAACGGAGATATTAAAGATGGCAATCTTTTAAAAGCTTGACATTGAATTTTATTCCCAGCCAGGAACTGCATCAAACTATGGGATTTTCCCTGCTAAACACAGAAATTGTGTAATAGCTGCAAAGTTTTGATTTCCACTCCCCAATGATTATGCCCATGGAAAATACAGAATGGTCACAGGATTTGCCATTTCTAGATAATATTTTCTTTTTTAACATATTCAACGGATGTCACTGAACTCCCAGCTGCATTATTATGTACTAACGAAATCCGTTGTCCACAAGAAAAAGAAAACTGGGGAGAGTCAGGGCAGGGAGCTCTTTTGTGACCAGGAGGGCAATATTTTTCTATTTTTTTGTGGATTGGGTTCAGACGCTAATATTTTTTCTGAGGCGTCAGCAATTCTCAAAACTTTATAATTAGTTAAAGCTAATGGGGTCAAGCCCTTACAATGTATTAATAAATTCAGTGGCGATAATAGGGTTGATGAGTAATAATTATAAAATCAATTCAAACAAATTATGCAAGATCCTTAACAATAATGAAATCAGTTATCCAAAAGAAAAGGAAATCTGGGGAGAGTCAGGACAAGCAGCTCTTTTGTGCCCAGGAGGGCAATTTTTTCTTTTCCTTTGGGGATTGGGTTCAACAGCCAATATTCTTTCTGAGGCATCGGAAACTCTCAAAGCTTTACAAATTAGGTAAAGCTAATGGCGTCAAGCCCTTGCAATGTATTTACTGTTAAGAGATTCAGTGGTGATAATAGACTTGATGAATAATAATTATAAAGTCAATTCAATCAAATTATTCAAGATTCTTGACTTGGTTAAACTGATCAAGGACAATTTTGTCTGGATTAGTTGTTAGATATAATATAAATAATGTACATTTATGGACTTTCTTGTATATAAATAATATATTTTAGACACGTGATTTTACTTTGAGTACCAGTGAATATTCAGTTATCCAGTTTCATGAAATACTAACTCATCCCTACATGTATTCGATATTACCAATAATGGCGATGATTGAAGTGTTGTTGCCTTCAATTTTTGTTTGCATTGTGTTCTCTGTTTTTCCTCAAACTTTACATGGTATCACAGCACTTCTGGGAGGAGAAGATTGTGGTGCTTTCTGCTCTAATAGTCTCAGAAGTCAGAACTTGAAGGAGAAGTAGCAGGAGAGTGTACAGTTTCACGAAATACTAATTCATCCCTACATGTATTTGATACTATCAATAATAAATATGTTTGGAGTTCAATTTTTGTGTGTGTTGTGTTCTCTGTTTTTCGGATTTTCCTTAAACTTTACATGGTATCAGAGAACTTCTGGGAGGAGAGGATTGTGCTGATTTCTTCTCTGATAGTCTCAAAACTTGAAGGAGAAGTAGCAGGAGAGGAGGTACATTGTTTATTGAAGAAGAGGGCTGATTTTTTATGCCCGATTTCTACCAAAGAGAAGACAGTTCTTTGATGTCCAGAATTTCAGTTGAAGGTAAATCCATTTAATTTTTGCCAAGCCCTGATTTTGCCATTGTCTGCCAATCTGCCAAGTAATCTAGATAGGCCTGACCAGATCAATTGCGTGGAGGGGTATTAGAGTTGAAGCCCAGTAGATGGCATCGCAGACCATGTCAATGACTGAAGGAATAAATTAAATGGGAAAAATTCTGTTGTATGGAAAGCCAGAATAACAGCCCTGTTTAAAACTGAGAAAATATGGGAGATGGTATCCGGCAAAGAGGCAAGAGTGGATAATACAGACGCTGCAGGTCAAGCTAAATATGATGAAAAGAGTGGTGAAGGGCTTTGGTTAATATTGATGTTAGTTGCTGATGAGATAGTTCATCAAATTGAAGATGTAGCATTTGCTTGTGATGCACGGATCAGACTATACGATTTGTATGAACATGACAACGAAACAAAGATTTTATATCTTAATTAGAAGTTATTGTCATGAAAGTTGCAGGAAGGAGGTTCGATGGCAGAACACTTGACCAGCCTCAAAATGATTAAGCATCAGCTTACGATACTAGATGAGACCATTGCAGAAAAAGAGTTCAAATCAAACACTTTTAATAGCTTACTGAAGTCTTTTACCACAATTGTGGACATGTTAAATATTACTCCAAAACCATGGAATTTTGATCAAATAAAGGGGTATCTCTTGCAAAGAGATGAGAAAGAAAAGGCTCAATTAGATTCCAAAGATGATGACTCTGCATTTGCGGCAAAGTTAAAGGCAGATGGAAGTACAATTCCAGCAAAGGAAGAGAGTTGGACAATGACAAAAGGTACAAGATGCTACCAATGATAAAAAGCCACAAGAATCAGACCTTTTTGTTCTGGATGTGGAAAGTCAGGTTCTAAAGCAATACATAAAACATTTTTTACGA
>ML787669.1:205566-223767 GCA_009831015.1 Picea engelmannii | reverse complement strand
AAACCCCTGAAACTTTTAAAGTTTTTACCCAGCTCGTTGAATCAATGTGGTAAGAAGTTTAAAGCTCTATGCATTGATTGTGATGGTGAGTTTGACTATAACGATGTTCTTAAGTATTGTAATTCACATGGAATCAAAGGTAGTTGCCACATCTTACACTCCATAGCAAAATGGGGTTGCTGAAAGGAAGATTCGACAGATAATGGAAATTGCTAGATGCATGATGCATGCCTAGAAGATGAAGTATTCATATTGGATCGAGACTATCATAACAACATTTTATTTTATGAATAGAGGTCCAACCAGTGCAATTAGAGGAATTACTCTAGAGGAGACTTGGAGAGGGTAGAAACCAAAGGCAACTCATCTACATGTTTTTGGAAGCATTGCTTATGCTCATGTTCCTAAGAATAGTAGACACATTGGAAATAAAAACTCAGAAATGTATTTCCGTGTGTTATAATGAAGAATCAAAGGCATTTATGTTGTATGATCTTGTTAGTAAGAAGTTGATTGTGAATAGAGATGTTCTTTTCCTTGAACCTTCTAATGTTGATCAATCTTATGAACTTACTAACAAGGAGGAAATGGAAACTTCATTTTATGGTGATGATAAAGAAGAACAAGAAAGAGATGTTGAATCTAAAAAAGAGAAATAAGAAGTTAAAGAAGACAAATAAGATGGGTTACAAGAACAACAACCATTAGATAAGCACTTAGAGAAATATTATAATCTAGAAAAATTGGACAACCTTGGTAGGTCAACTCGGCACAAGAAGCCTACATGGAAGATGAGGTAATCCGTGCAACTTGCAGAAGATTCAACACTAGTCAAGTATGCACTTATGCATCAAGAAGTGAGTTCCAAAGAACCCAACCCTTTTCTAGAAGCAAATGAAAAGAAAAAATCAAAAGATGTCATGCAAATAAAGTATAATGCCTTGTTGCACAATAACGCATAGGAACTTGTTGAATCACCACAAGCAAACAATATGCTGCAAACAAGTTTAGAAGACGAGGTATAACGCTGATGGAAGTATATATTAGCATAAATCCAACTTGGAGTGAAAGGCTATGCCCAACTTGAAGAAATTAATTGTGGAGATGTTTGCACCAACTTTAACTCTAATTGCTATCATGTTTCCATTGATGTTCAATTTGGCTGGAAATTAGATCAAATGGATGTAAAAAATGTTTTCTTTAATGGAAATCAAGTAGTGACATAAGTGTTCGTGAAAGGAGGCAAAAAACATATGGTATGTAGACTCATTAAGGTTTTGTATGGATTGAAGGAAGTTCCACAAGCTGGGTACATAAATATTGATAGACATTTCCAATCAAGAGGTTTCAAATGCATCCTTTCAAACCCAAGATTTTATCTGAAACATGAAAATGGTGAGATAATGATTATTGTTGTTTATGGTGATGATGTAGTTATCACAACAGTCTAACAATCTAATGTGTCATGAAAGAACAATTTCATAGTGCATTTGAAATGACATAGTTGAGTTTACTTCACTAGTGTCTTGGCTTGGAGGTTTAGTAGTAGGAGGATGATACATGTCACAAAATAAGTATGCAAGAGAGTTGTTGGAGAGATTTAGATGGTTGATTGCAATCTTGCTTCTACCCCTCTTGAAGCGGGTTTGAAATTAATAGTTGAACATTGTTCAAAATATGTGGATGAGACTCTTCTTTGGAAGTTGGTTGGTAGTCTTATATATCTTACTAACATTGAGCATGACTTAAGTTTTGTAGTTCGATTGGTGGCTTGTTCATGGCTACACCTAAGAAGAATCATTGGAAACATTGATGTTGTTGTGTTCTCTATTTTTTAATGGCATGCATTTAGTCAACATAAGTGCACAAGAAAGTGGACTCGAGAAAGCAAACCTTTGGCAAAGTTATTGTGATTGGGGGATACTTATCCTACCAAAATTACCCAGGACTTGCATTTGTCCCTAATTGTCATTGTAAGTATTGGTGTACAACAAACACGAGCACAAACACAAGTGTGTCCTAGGCGGGACTTGAACCTTGGTGGGGGCTTTAAGATTGATTTGTTTTCACGCTCCCAACAAGCCGTTATTGACACTTTGTTGCATTGTCTTCCACAAAGGAAAAGTGCAAAATAGTGGTTAAAGCAACCCAAGAAGAAGTATGGTTGATGGTTGTTGATAAGGTTTTGTTGCTTAGAATTAGCAAGCCCATCAATCCTTGAAAGTCATTTCTTGATAGAAAGGAAATTATCATTCCTTTTGAATGGGGTGGTTATCCTAAAGATCTTTCACAATATTTTACAATGAGAGTAATCCATGTTTATTATTGGCCATCATTGAAAGAAAGAAATTATGCATGACAATTTTCAATGATCTACAGAAACAAACTTCCAAATCTAGATATGCAATTTTATGACTCAGGTTATCTGAGAAGTGCACTCGATCTATAACAATTACCCAATCCTAAAAAAAACCATTTTGTGAACAAAAAAAATGATTGCAATCAAGAAGATGGATACAGGTAAAAATGTCCATTAAAACAAATACAAAATCACTTTATCATCAATTTCATAAAAAAAATGTAGATTAGTCATACTCAAAATACGGATGTAAAACAACTCAGTGCTAAAAACAATGTCTTTTGGAAGGAATCTCTTTTTTCCTAGGTTACATTACCCGAGGAAAACCCCCGAGTAATTCCCCTCATTTCAAGGATGTTACCCAAGGTAAACCCTAGTATCTTCAGGGCACAAGGTCGATCGACAACAGAAATCAAAGCCATTACAGTAATATAATCTCTTGCAAAAGCAAAACACATAATTCTTTCAGAACCCAATATGCATAATTTTTGAACTCTATAAACACTGAGTTAACAAATCCAAATACAATATAATCCAACACATGACCATAAGGAGGTCTCCATCTTTATTATAGCTAATTAGATAACCATAATCATAACCGCCTCCTAACTACCTAGTGGACCTTCTTTAATAAGGTTACATTACATTTATTCCATGCTAACTACTAATTAGTGGGCCTTATTTAATAATAACAAACATAGTGGACCTAGTCCACTTTACAGTGAATGGCCACCATAACTACCTATTATTACTCTAGTGGGCCCTTCGACCCCTTCATTACACTCCTAGGTGTTAAAATATTCGATGTGCTCATTTTACCATAGACAATATCACTATTGTCACCCAACCATAGGAAAACAACCACCCCCAAGCACCATAACCTTTGTTAGATAGAATGATTCCAGAAGCAACACTAAGACCAACAGATAACCAAGAAAACACATATTTCTCCCAAGATAGTTCACCAAACAAAAAGTCCCAAAGCCACAGAACAAGAACAATACTCAGCTGCAACAATTGCAGTTGTAGTTACCAAGAATACCACCAAGAATATCAAAATACCACCAAGAGTGTCACCAAGAATACCACCAAGAGACACTAGAAGGTAGGGCGCACATCTTAGGCTAGAGAGAGAGACCAAGAAACACTCTAGAGTATCCACCTTCTTATCTTCCAGCTGCAACGCCAAATTTGCGCTATCCTTGACTAAGAGAGTGAGTGAAGTGAGTGTGTACAAATGACCTAGATCATCTCTTATTTATAGTGGTTCTTGTCACTTGTCTGGGCCGACTTGTCCTTTTAGAAGCTAATACTTTAATAATTATTATTTTACTGAGCCAACTTGTCTTCTAGGGTTTTTACACATCTGTTTAGGGTTTCCCTTGCTTCCAAAATATTCTATTCCAGCTAAAGGTTACACATGGAGGTTAATACCTCCCGCAGCTACCATAATATCAACACTCCCTCCTAGCTAGGGATGCATTAACAGTTGGTGATCTCTCGACACTTGTAACACTATTTTAAGATGTTCTTCATGTTCTTCCTTAAATGACCTTACCTCTGTAACATTCCAAGAGGCGGACCAATCCATAATTGCCTTGCTCTTGTTGGGATCTACTGCCACTAATTTTGTTGAGATGATGTGGCCTAAATACTAGATTTCTTTATGAAAGAAGTCCTTGCTTGCCGAACTTGGAATACAATTGGTGATCTCTCAACACTTGTAACACCATTTTAAGATGTTCTTCATGCTCTTCCTTAGTATTATAATACACCAAAATATTATCAATATTATCAATATTATCAACAAGCATTAAGACAAACTTGTCCAAATATTTCCTGAGAACATCATTGATCAAGCACATGAAGTTAGTTGGTGCATTAGTAAGCCCAAAGGGCATCACCACAAACTCATAGTGTCCATACCTTGTTCTAAAAGTTGTCTTGTGGATGTCTTCATCCGTGATCCTTACTCGACGATATCCAGATCTCAAATCATTATTAGAGAAAACTACAGCTCCTCTGAGTTGGTCAAAGAGATCATCAATCCTAGGCAATGGATACTTATTCTTGATGGCCATCTTGTTTAACTACTTGAAGTCGATGCACAAGCATAGTGTACCATCATTTTTCTTCACAAACAATGTTGGTCCTCCCCATGGAGATACACACAGCCTAATGTACCCTTTATCCAACATCTCTTTTAGTTCTACCTTTAGCTCCACCAATTATGGTGTGCTCATCATGTAGTGTACTTTTGATGTTGGTATTTCTCCAAGTACAAGGTCTATTGAAAAATCAAGTTCCCTCTTTGGAGGAAGTCTAGGCACCTCCTCTGTAAATGCATCCTTAAACTCCCACAACACTGGGTGATCTTTAGCCTTCATCTCCTTATCCTCTATTGAGTTAAGCACTTGTATTACATACACGAGGCATCCTTTCCGATTGAATTTCTTAAGTTGTAGAGTTGATATTTATCTAACTGAAACTAGATTCTAAATGCCTTGCAAAACTCTTTCATTTCCTTCTTGATCTTCATAGTATAAGGCCTTCTCATAATAGTTCAGTTTTTCTTTGTGAACTTCTAACTAGTCCATACCTAACATCACATCATATGATCCTATAGGTAGGATATTCAAGGCTTCCTGAGTATGAAGTCCACTTATTTCGAATGGACAATCCTCTAGGACTTCTGCCACCTTTCTCTTATTTCTTTTGGCTAACTAAACCAACCATACCCTTGCATGTCTCTTTCTCTGTAAGGCACATGCTTCAACAACTTGAGGTGAGACATAGCTAAGGTTCTATCCATGGTCAATTAAAATAGAGATGGGTTGCTAGGAAATTATACCTTTCAACTCCACTATAGAAGCTTGGTGGTCTACTTGCCAATTTTCCATAGCTACATATAATATGGGCACACTTATGGCCACATCATTGACCATAGTAGCCTCCTAACATGATAAACTCTTTTGTTTTCATGCTACCTGCGAGGACAATCTCTTAACATATGTGCCTCTCCACAACCCCAACATTGTAGAGGTCCTTTCTTTGGTTCATATACCCTTTCTCTTGCATGCTTTGCTAGCCCATTTCCACTCTGAGATGGAAATTTATGTTAATGCATACTTCTACTTGGCTAATCAAACAAAGCACCCTTCCTCGGATTCGTATATGGGAATGATTTAAATCCCTTTTTCTGAAATTTGACCTTCTCCTTTCTTTTCCATTCTTTAGAAGGCTCTTGCTTATGCTTAGACTGATCATAACAACACTTGGCCTTTCTAATGGTATCCTCCAATGTTTTAGGCTCATCAAATTCAATTCTTCCCTAGTAGGACAGTGGCAACCCAGTGAGAAAACGTTGTATCCTTGCGTTCTCATCCTTGAGGTAAGAAACATACCTCAACAACTCCTATAAGCTCTTGGCATAGGCATCCATTGTAAGTTTCCCCAACTTATGTTCATGGAACTCTTTGATCTTCCTCAATAGCCAAACCTCAACTTCTTCTCCTTTCTTGATTTCTCCATCAAAGATAGGTGGCTTAGCCTTCTTAAATTCTTTAGTTAAAGAACTCTGTGAGTGTCTTTTTTTCTTCTACCTCGTGGGAACACTTAATACAGTATCATTGTTGGATAGCTCTTCACAAATAGTCTTCCCACTCGATGACCCTGTGGAAATATTTCCACCAGATATGTCTTTCTTTGTATCTCGATGCCTCTCGATGCCTCTTCTTGGAAGAAATCCTTCCTATATTGTTGTGGCTTAGTCCATGCTTTTGGGAATCCGAAAGGGGTTTTCAACCCCTCTGATTGTTGCAATTTTGCATTACTAGTGGTTGGGCCTTGCTGCAGGTACTTCTTAATTTCTGACAAACTCTGCAATAACATTGCATTCAATTCTTCATGCTCGACCTGAGCCCTCATGAGCCTCTCATTTTCTGCCTTCAGACTTCCAACAATGACTACCAAGTCTAAAGGGGTTTCTCTGGCCCTCCAACCATCATATTTCTCATCTCTAAGGTGTGAGGTGTCTTCAATGCTATGTTGCACCATTCACCTCTACTTTCCTCTCAGTACATCCTACGTGTTGAAACAATAACCCATTGTTATCCATTACATCAACAATCATTTTAAATATGCATTCTGGTAAAATAAAAGGTGTTTTTAAAAATTCAAGTGGTCTTGTTGACCCATTCAAGCCTAAATTTTGAACTTTGCTATGATACCACTTTGTAACACACCCAACCCCCTGATTATCCTTAGTTTGGTGGGGTGTTTGATTTTTCCTCCTCTCTCTTTCAACTAGGCACTATGATTTACTCTAAAACCTTCTCATCTGATCTGCAACTGTTAAAGAAAATTGTTCATCGCATATTTCACAACATCCAGGGGGCTAAATGCCTCAAGTCAGATGGTCATAACTACCCCTCTCCACTAGATCAACGATATGTATCACTTCAGACTCCTCTCCATCGAAATAGTAGGTTGCCCGAGTTGATTTCCCTTTCAACGACTCCTTTTCGACAAACCCATTGACCCTCGTTGTCTGAAATCAACAACTTTGATCATATCGGTGCATCAAGTTACTCTGCAATTATCACCTGCCTCATTTCCAACATCACATGAATAAGTGGGGCCCATGACAAATTTACAATGATCATTACATCGCGCCCACCCTCCGATCTACGACTCACGTTAACTCTCATAATCCTTCACTATCAAAGTGCATCCACTTCGAGTACCATAAACCAATTTGACCACCTCACCCCAACAACATGTACTTCAATGGATATGACGATCCTAGACCACTTCATCTAACGGTCAGGGTTCACTCGGAGGTTACAATTGCACGACACTAAAGGTTCCAAGGCCATTCTCCTGGGATCAAACCATGCGATATACAATGGGACACCTCATGATGGATCAATAGTCCTCATACTTCCAAGTCGTCAAAATCCCATCTCATGCCCTCTTTCCAAACCTCTGACAACCCTCCTTCCGACAGACCTATAACTAGCATCAATAGTCTAGAATTCACCAATACCACTCTCTTATAGATCAATGGTCCTCGTTCACTTAGAGTCTCCCTCATTAGAGTCCCATTTCAACCCCACACTTGGTCACTCTAATGGTAGCACCAACCAACCAATGCCTAGGATTTCTCCACTCTGCGAGATTGACGGTTGTTACTAAGTCATTCCAACTTAAAACGAAAGTTTTGTTGGGTATGTGTTATATTCTTTGCACAAGTAGTAGTATTTGAGCGTATGCGTCGGGCACACTGGGGGGTTAGAGGGGGGCAAATCCCTCCCACATAGGGGTTAGGGGGTAGTGTCCCCCCCAAAAAAAAATCTGCCTTGGGAAATGTGTCACCTGCCTCGAGAAACGTGTCATGTATTTAGGTGGTTTTTCGGCATATGGTTTTTGCTGATGGTTTTCTATTTCCAGTTAAGGAATTAGGGTTTTGGACTAATCCAAGTCATTGGGTTAGAGTTTTGGATGTCATTGGATCCTATATGCATATTGTATTGTAAACAATGTATTACATATGAATGAATATAGAATATGTTGGTTTTCTCGGTTTGGGTTTCCAGGGGGAAAAATCTTTGTGTAATGTTTGTATTTTCCATTGTATCTTTTTTGTTCTTTTCTAAATATATGTTTGTAGTAGATATTGTACAAGGTTAGAATCTACATTTGGTATCATAGCTTTATTGGCTTCAGGGAGACGCCTTTGTGGTAAAGGGTTTGGATCGAGACTGTGATAAGCCTTGTTACAGTGGGAGATATGTGGTATTGATTTTTCAGTTGAAAAGAAATGACAAGCAATTCGAAGCTAGAGATCTAGAAGTTTAATGGGAAAAGTTTTGAGTTGTGGAAGCTCAAGATGGAAGATCTATTGGTGGACAGAGATCAGAGGATCGCAGTAGATCCAGGTACTGCACCTCCAGGAACTTTAGAAGTCGACTGGAAAAAGTTGGATTGGAAGGCAAAGAGCATAATCTGATTGTGTCTCTCTAATTCAATATTACTGAATGTGTCAGAGGAAACTACAACCAAGGATTTATGGGAAAAGTTAGGGAAGTTGTATCAGTCTAAGTCTCTAGTGAATAAACTATTCCTGAGAAAGAAGTTGTATAACCTGAGGATGAGAGATGGAGACTCAGTGGCAGAGAATTTGAACGCCTTCAATACTGTGGTGAGTCAGTTAGTATAGGTTGAGATTAAAATTTCAGATGAAGATAAATGTATCAGTTTACTGTGTTCTTTATCAGACTGGTGGGATAGTTTGGTTGTGGCCATAGGTAGAAATACCACTTCCTTGAAGTTTAAGGAAGTGGTCTCATCTTTGTTGTCAGAGGAGATGAGACGGAAGAATATGGAAGGACATAGCACAGACACATTATTTGCAAGAGGACGTTCCCAGGAAATAAATAGATCTAATTTATCAAGTGGGAGATCTAAATCTAAGGGTAGATCTAAATCTCCCGTAAATTTTGTAAGAGTATGTTGGAGATGAGGAAAAGAAGGGCACTACAAGAAGCAGTGTAGATCCAAAGTTGAGAAAAAGAAGGGATCTGAAGAATCTCATTCTACAGAAGAAAATACCTCCAAGGAAGAAGGAGGGGATGTGTACTTGGCTTCTTCAAGCACACATGCAGATCATGAGGCATGGTTGGTTGACTCTGGTGCATCATTTCATATGACTCCCCACAGGGAGTGGTTCTGCGAATATGAAAGGTATGATGGAGGTAATGTTTTCTTAGGTGATGGTTCAACAACCGGGATCATAGGACGAGGAAGACTCAAGTTGAGCCTCATAGATGGAAGGATTAGAACACTGCCTTGTGTTCTGCACATCCCAGGTTTGGCCAAAAATTTGATTTATGTAAGCAAAATGGACGATGCAGGGATAAAAAAAGTATTTGAAAAGGAATTGCAGGATGGTTCGAGGAGAAATGGTGTTGCTGAAAGGAGTTCAGTTTGGAACTCTGTATAAGCTGGAAGGAAGCACTATTAGTGATGGGTGTAATAGTTCCATTGTTCTTGATATTGGAGTTGAAGAAGAAAGAACTCCTACAGTCTTTGGAGAAAAGGTTATGATGTGGCATCAAATACTAGGGCATATCGGAGAGAAGGGTCTTCGACTACTACACGGTAAAGGTATGGTTGAAGGTATGTCTAACTGCTCTCTGGATTTTGATTTCTGTGAACATTGTCTATATGGGAAGAAGAATTGGGTAAGATTCCCCTATGGTACAAAGAAGGTAGAAAGAATCTTACAACTAGTTCACAAAGATATTTTTGGACCTGCATCGGTCCCATCATTGGGAAAATCTGTGTACTACGTCTCATTTATTGATGACTTCTCGAGGAATACTTGGATATATTTCCTCAGGAAGAAATATGAAGTCTTTTACATGTTTAAAGAGTTTAAGGCTCTTGTTGAGAATCAAACAGAGGAAAGAATTAATGTGTTGAGGACAGATAATGGTGGAAAGTTATGTGGAAATGAATTTGAAGAGTTATGTAAGAAGTGTGGTGTAGCAAGGTAGAAGACTACTCCATATACACCTCAGCAGAATGGAGTTGCAGAAAGGATGAACGAGACGCCGATGGAAAAAGCAAGGTGCATTCTCAATGGTGTCGGGTTAGAGCAAGAATTCTGGGCAGAGGCAGTAGGTACTGCATGTTACCTAGTCAACAGATCACCCTCATCAACGTTGGATGAAAAGACTCCACAAGAGGTATGGACTGGTAAGGAACCTTCTCTCACACATATCAAGGTATTTGGTTGTGATGCATATGTTCATGTTCCAAAGGAAAACATGAGTAAGTTAGATAAGAAGGCTGAAAAGTGTATCTTTATTGGATATAAAGATGGTCTCAAAGGTTATAAGATTTGGAACCCATAAATTAAGAAGGTAGTGTATAGCTGAGATGCGGTATTTAGAGAAATGAAGGATGTTGTTAAACATGAAGTCCTACCAAGTAAGGAAGAACTAGAGAAAATAGAGTTTGATTTAAAGGATGATGAATCAGACTCTACAGAAGAACATGAATCAAAAGATGAAGATCCTCATACTCCAATATTGAGGAGATCGGTTCGAGAAAGAAGGCTACTGGAAAGGTATACTCCATCTGATTTCCGTTCAAATTTTGTTTTGTCTATTACTAATGATAATCCTAGAACTGTCAGGGAGGCAGTGGATTCAGAGGATGGAAATCTCTGGAAAAGGGCCATGGACGAAGAAATGACATCTTTGGATAAGAATGAGGCTTAGGATCTAGTGGAGTTTCCCACTGGAAGAAAACCCATTGGCAATAAATGGGTATTTAAAAAGAAGTTGAATGCAGAAGGAAAAGTGGAGAAACACAAAGCTCGGTTAGTAGCAAAGGGTTATTACCAGGTTGAGGGAATTGATTTTGGTGATATTTTTTCTCTTGTTGCCAAGTTAACCTCTATAAGATTTATGTTATCTGTTATTGTTGCATTTGATTTTGAAGTAGAACAGATGGATGTGAAGAAAACAATACTGCATGGAGATCTGGAAGAATAAATCTATATGAAGCAATCGGAAGGTTATGATGTGAAGGGAAAGAAAGAGCTGGTATGCAAGCTAAAAAAGTCTTTGTATGGTTTAAAACAATCACCAAGGATGTAGTATCAAAAATTTGATACTTATTTCCTGCGACTTGGCTTCACAAGAAGCAAAGAGGATTATTGTGTGTATTTTAAATTAATTGGTGATCATTTGATTGATTTGGTCTTGTATGTGGATGACATGTTGCTGATAGGAAACAACAAGGAGATTATCCAGGATGTGAAAACTCAGTTGTCCTCTAAATTTGACATGAAGGATCTCGGTGCTTCAAATTTCATTTTGGGCATGGAAATTAAAAGAGATCGGAAAAAGAGGAAACTCTAGTTAAATTAGAGAAAATATGTCAAGACAATATTGCAGAGGTTTAATATGCAAGAATGTAAACCGATCAAGGTTCCTATTCATGTTGGTGTAAAGTTATCTGCGGATCAGTGTCCCAAGACACATGAAGAAGAGGAGGACATGTCTCATGTTCCATATGCGAGTGCAGTTGGTAGTTTGATGTATGCAATGGTCTGTACTAGATCGGACATTGTACATGCAGTGGGAGTTTTGAGTAGGTATATGTCAAAACCAGGGAAGGAGCATTGGACAACAGTAAAAAGGGTTTTCAGGTATTTGCGTGGCACTACTAGCTATGGATTGTGCTACAAAGGAGGACCGGGATTGGACATGTTGGATTACTGAGAGGGGGGGTGAATCAGTAATAGCGTAATTATAATCTTTTTTCTTCAAATTTTATATCACTGTGAAATATACCACTGTAAACCTGTACCAATAAATCTGAACCATGCATCAACCTGTACCTCAACCTGTAATCAACATGTACCATAAACAAGTGCATCAACCATGCACCAACCTGTAATCAACATGTACCATAAACAAGTGCATCCAACCATGTACCGAGTATGTACCAATCATGTGTCAACTACTCATCAACTATGACTCATCAATATGTACCAACATCATCAACTATACACCTCATGTATGTGCCAACTCATCAACTACTTGTCTCAACCATGTACTCAACATGTACCTCAACCAAAAGGCCTCATTAATTTTATCATCCAAATATGATTTGTATCTCTGTAATAGACCTAGTGTAAATTATCACATTCCTACAAACCTTCATTAACTTTAACAACAAGAGACTAGCATTTTCATCAAACTTTTCTTTAGTCTCACAAGACTAGTTTTGGATTAGTCAACAACCCTAACTTGAAGTAACCATAACTTTGAACCTGTAATGTATAAAGATCTAAAACTGATACACAATGTTCTTTAGTTTGTGTTATGCAATTCCTCCAAGTGTCACTACTTGGAACCTCTCATAAAAAGAGTTATAGCAAAAATTGCATACCTTGTTGAATTCTGGCTTATTCTAGAGAGCGACCTTGTAGAGCGTACCCCACACAAAATATTTGATGAATTGATCTGAAATTGTTACACAACATACTACATACTATACCCTAACCAACACATTTTGTATCACTGAATTTGGATCTGTTATGAAGAAGGTATGACGTTTTTACCTGAAACACCTGATTTTGACTAGTTTCAAGACTGGCTATAAACTCTGTTTTCCATGGAGTGAAACTTCCAAAATACAATGACCCACAAGATGAATTTTTTACCACAGATACTTGGATATGTTTTATCACTTTCATAGCAATTTCACGGTCTGAATCATTATATAAAAAAAGTTATAGCGAAAATGGTGAGATGACCTGTAAATAACATATCTTAGAAAGCACCATCAAAAGAATTTATCCTTCCTTGCATTTCGGCCTTCTTTTCTTCACCTTCACTCAGAATTCCGGTTTAGATATCCTTGGCTACCTCAGACACATATAGATATTAAATATGCTCAAGTTTGATTCAAATGAGATAGCCTTGCCTCTTATTTATACTCTCCAAGTAACTTCCTTAAAAACATCTTCTAGGTCACTTGGCCCACTTTCCTTATTTTAGGGTTGGGTCCACTTCTAATTTCTCCATTAAATTTATTATTGAAATAATTTACTTTGTATTCACTTTGAATTATAATACACTCATCACTTCACTTTATTATTTACCTTTTAAAATCTCTTAAACCACTTTGACTACTTTAACCTTTTGGAGCTTCTAGATGACATATGAGGGTCCTCCAACTTCGTAAGACCACAACTCTCAAACCGTGAGGAGTTATGTGATGTTATACATACCACCAAAAATGGCATGAAATGTACTATCCATATAGAATAGTCTTATATGAAAATATATCATAACTCATACCATTACCCATCAAACAAACTTTTGTCCATTACCTAAACCTGGGGTCTCCAACTTTTCATGGCCATAACTCTCTAACCGTGAGGAATTATGTGATGTTCCACATACCATCGGAAATGAAATGACAAGCACTATCCATCTAGGATATTTTCCCTGACAAAATAACTTTCCTTCATCTCATTATTCCACAATTAAGCATGGGTTCTCTTACTCCACAAAGTGTCTTCCCTTGAGGGCTTTCACCATAAGGGGACCACTTTGGAGTTCATTCATATTTACTTCTTATAAACCATGACAAAAAAATAATGAGTCATATTTACATCAAACAATATTGGGTCCATTACCCAAGCCTTTGTGCTACGGGGCTTTCTTCAAGGGTTGACATCAATGACAACCAACATTAATCAACAGGACAGAGTAGTGGATATACATGGCTTTGTGGATGCAGACTGGGCTGGAGATTTGGATCATAGGAGATCTACTAGCGGGTATGTGTTTAACCTGTTTGGAGGAGCAATAAGTTGGATGAGCAAAAGACAGGTTGTAGTGGCACTTTCAACTACATAAGTTGAATACATGGCAGCCACTCATGAAAGTAAGGAAGCAGTATGATTACAAAGATTGTGTTCATGTATTCGGTTGGTACAACAATATGTAAGGATAGAGTGTGACAGTCATATTGAAATTTTTATGGCGAAGAACCCGACTTATCATTCAAAAACAAAGCATATTGATGTTCAATATCACTTTGCGAGAGACATGATTGAAGAAAAGAAGGTATCATTGATGAAGGTGGACACTTTGAAGAATGTTGCAGACTCATTAACAAAATCTATGAGCAGTGAGAAGTTCTCTTGTTGTAGAGGATCCATGGGCACTGTTGCCCTGGATTGTTGACTATGTAACCCTGTAACCCCCTGTATGCAAAGAAAACAATAAGTGGGGGAATGTTGGGTTTGTGTTATATTCTTTTCCCGAGTAGTAGTGTCTGAGCATATGCGTTGGGCGCACAGAGAGGCTAGTAGGGGGGTGCAGGGGCAACGCCCCCGAATTTTTTTTTTCTGCCTCGAGAAACATGTCACATATTTAGGTGGTTTTTCGGTACGTGGTTTTTGCCGATGGTTTTCTATTTCCAGGTCATTGGCTTAGGGTTTTGGATGTCATTGGATCCTATATGTATATTGTATTGTAAACAATGTATTACACATGAATGAATATAAAATATGTTGGTTTTTCCGGTTTGGGTTTCCAGGCGAAAAATATCTGTGTAATGTTTGTATTTTCCATTGTATCTTTTCTGTTCTTTTCTGAATATTTGTTTACAGTAGATATTGTACAAGGTTATAATCTACAAGTTTCCTTCTGGGTAACAATATGGTTTAGGACTTAACCATTCTAGGTTTTCTTCTAGGTCATCACTAAGGTTTTACCAAACCCTTTGGACTCTCACCTTCACTCTGAAACTAGCTAGGGAATTCTTTCCCCCAAACCTGGTTGAATATTTCCATGCCCTATAAACATTCCATTTCAAGGGTAGGTGGTTTCGCTGGCTTAAGGCCCCCTAACTACACAAAGGCCTTCCCAAGTACTAGAGCACTCCTACCAACACTTTCCCGGTGAAGACTTATATCTTGCAAGTTTTCCATTTCACTCTGATTCAACAATGCCTATTGGACTATTTAGATTTACCAGGTTATTAATGAAAACAATCATGAATAATCCATTTTACTTAGGAATTCAATTATTCCTTCATTCATTCACACTCATCATTTACATTTACCATATAAACTATAGAACCACACATCTTCATCATTAAACGTGAATCAGACAGGTTAAGCTAAAATACTTATTTATTCAACAAAATATCAAACCAACTAACTGATTGAGAGAGGAAGCCTTTCCTCCCAACCATATGCTATGATGCAGTATGTCTTCCTACAACATGTTACCCCCACGCCAATCCATGATACCACAAGGGGACCGATTCAAATAACTATCCAATCAAGAAAATGGTTTAGGAAGGTTACTCTCCTTAACTTTACTGAAAACAATAGAAGTTTATGTTAGAAAAACAGGACCGCGGAGCAATAAAATAAAACAAATGCAGAAACAAAACACAGAAGATACACAATACAATAGAGACACATATTTATGTGGTTCACCCAGTGTGGGCTATGTCCACCAGAGAAATTTCTAGGTCCTTCCTTTATTATTATCCAACAAATGAAGGGATACAACCTGCAACAAAACTCATTGTAACTTCCTCTTATTTCTCTCACAGTCTCCTCTCTCCGAATACAATTCTCGCCATAATGCATAGCCACAATACATTTCTCTCATAATAGAGGGTTGCCTTCTAGGGAAAAAAACCCTAACATAATTTCTACCGTTAGATCTGCGACCTTATAATGAACGATTCAGATTTACAATGAAATTATAATATATATTTACAAGACAAATTTTCCTTCGGGGGCTTTTCCCCCGAAGCCCGCAAAGGGGGTACCCCCCCTCTGCACTCCCCCGCGTGGAAGAGTGTACATACTTATGGGGTGTAAAGTCTTCATGGGGTGTAAACATGGTTGAAATCAAGGACCTCTGAATCAGGAAGATAATCAAGCTCCACAACCAACAATCTCCCACTTGGAGACTAATATAAACAAATCCACCGTTGTTGTATATGCTGGACTCTGAACCTTCTTGGACCTGGCAAATTTCTCATCTTCATCTTCATTCTTGAAGACCAACTGAAATTGAGCAGGAACTCAGTTTCTCTCTGGTTACTACCTTTGTTAACATGTCTGCGGGATTCTGGCTAGTGTGTATCTTTTCCAACTTCAAATTTCCATCTCCCAAGGTGGATCGTATGAAGTGGTACCTCAACTGTATATGCTTAGTCTTCAAATGGAAGGTTGAGTTCTTTGCAAGATGAATTGCACTCTCACTGTCACAATACAACCTGTTATTCTCATGCTTCTTTCCCAATTCCTCCATAAACCTTTGTAACCAAATCATCTCTTTACTAGCCTCTGTAGCAGCAACATACTCTGCCTCTGTTGTTGAAAGTGCAACAACCTTTTGCAGTTTTGAAATCCAACTTAATGTTGTTCCACCTATAGTAAAAACATACCCTGTGGTGCTCCTCCTGTTGTCTTTATCACCTGCCACATCTGAATCAACATATCCCTGTAGAAAAGTGTCTGAACCTCCAAAACATAATGCATGAGTAGCAGTACCTCTCAAATACTTGAGAATCCACTTTACTGCCTCCCAATGTTCTTTACCTAGATTGTTCATATACCTGCTCACAACTCCCACTGCATGTGCAATATCTAGTCTTGTGAAAACCATTGCATACATCAAGCTGTCAACTACTGATGAATAAGGGACCCTGGACATGTATTCTATCTCCTCATGTGTCTTGGGACACATTTCCTTAGTTAATTTGAAATGGCTAGCCAAAGGTGTACTAACTGGTTTTGCATTCTGCATTCTAAACCTCTCCAACACCTTTTCTGTGTACTCACCCTGAGACAATGTCAATTTGCGATTTTTCTTATCTCTTGGTATTCTCATGCCAAGGATTTTCTTTGCAGCACCCAAATCCTTCATCACAAATGAATTGGCTAATTTCTTCTTGAGCATATTTATATCATGCATATTAGACCCTACAACAAACATGTCATCTACATACAATAACAAGATAATATAGCTTCCATTTTCTAGCCTTTTAGAATAAAGGCAGTGATCAGAATGACATCTACTATAACTCCGTTTTGTCATAAACCTGACAAACTTCAAATAACACTGCCTTGGAGCTTGCTTTAGGCCATACAAGCTCTTCTTCAACCTGCATACCAAATTCTCCTTCCCTTTGACCTCATACCCCTGTGGCTGCTGCATATAAATCTCTTCCTCCAAATCCCCATGGAGATCAATTGTTTTTACATCTAACTGTTCAAGATTCAAATCTTCTACTACCACAAGACTTAAAATAGTCCTAATTGAAGTCATTTTAACAACAAGAGAAAATATTTCATCAAAATCTATACCTTTCTTTTGTGCAAACCCCTTTACAATAAGTATAGCCTTGTACCATTTTTCTCCTCCATCTTATTCCTTCAACTTGTAAACCCATTTATTCTGCAATGCTCTTTTTCTCGCAAGCAACTGAACCAAGTCCCAAGTCTGGTTATTTGCTAAGGAATCCATTTCCTCTTTCATGCCTTGCTCCCACTTCTTTTTGGTGTCTACTTGCATTGCCTTTTCATAACATTTTGGTTCACCAGAATCAGTCAACAATAAATAATACAATGAAGGAGAGTATCATTCAGGGGGTATACTTAACCTAGTAGATATTCTAACAACACTTGCAGGTGTTTGAGGTACCTGTTGCTCCTATTGTTGTACATTTTGATTTCCAGGTTCCTTTTGAATTTCTTTTTTAGTGATCTCATCAAGCACTGTGTATTCTTGTTTTTCTTCTTCCTGTTTATTTCCCCGCAACTGATATTTGTACATGACCTTCTCATTGAATATGACATATCTACTCCTAACGATTTTGTTATTTTCATAATCCCATAATCGATAACCAAAATCATTAACACCATATCCAATAAAGGTCCACTTCTTGGATTTAGACTCAAGCTTTGTTCTATTTTCTTTATCAATATGGACAAATGCTTCACAACCAAAAGTTTTCAAAAAAGAATAGTTTACCTTTTTTCCTGTCCATTCCTCCTCTATAATTCTACCATCTGAATAGCTTGAAGGTCCTCTATTTATTAAGTAAACAACAGTATCTACAACATCTGCCCAGAATTGTAAGGGAAAACTGACATGCAATCTCATACTCCTTGCACGCTCCATGATTGTCCTGTTCATCCTTTCTGACACACCATTTTCTTGTGGTGTTCTTGGAACTGTCTTCTCTCTACGAATCCCATGGTATGAACAGTAATCATC
>ML787669.1:155499-205516 GCA_009831015.1 Picea engelmannii | reverse complement strand
CTCTCTACGAATCCCATGGTATGAACAGTAATCATCAAACTCCTTGCTGCAATATTCACCTCCATTATCTGATCTGAGACACTTCAAACTTTTTCCTGTCTCATTCTCAACTAAATCTTTCCATTTCTTAAAAGTATCAAAAAATCAATTTTTTGTCGAATGCAATAAACCCAAGTTTTTCTAGTTGCATCATCAATAAAAGTAACATAATAACAAGAGCCACCAAGATATTATACCTGAGTTGGTCCCCATACATCTGTATGCACAAGCTCTAACCTTTCATTCTTCTTTTCTTTTCCAACTCTAAGAAATTTGACTCTCTTATGTTTTCCATAAACACAATGCTCACAGAAGTCCAAATCAATTTGTTTAAGATTTGGAAGCAAATTTCTTTTGTGAAGTATCTGCATACCCTTCTCACTCATTTGTCCCAGCCTATGATGCCACAATGTTGTATCCACTCATGTAGAAGCTAAAGAGATAGAAGAGTCAGTATTACCAGTACATAAATACAATGTACCTACCTCCTCTCCTTTTGCTATCACCAATGATCCTTTGATGACCTTCCATGTCTTATCTGTAAATATGGATACACAACCTTCACTTGTCAACTACCCTGTTGAAATCAGATTTTTCCTTAAATCTGGAACATGTCTTACCTCTTTCAACAACCATTGGTTTCCATTGCGTTGCTTTATCTTTACCTTTCCCATTCCAACAATTTTTCATGGTGCATCATCACCCAATGAACCTGTCCAAAATCACCTTGAACATAATCTAGAAAATGTTTCCTATGGGGTGTGGCATGAAATGAAGCCCCTGAATCTACTAACCAAGACTCAAAAATATTATCTACAGAAAGAATCAAATCATCTTGTAACACATCACCTGTTACATTTGCTTCCTGATTTCTCTCATGTTGTCCATCTCTTTGTTTCTTTGGAGCTCTGCAGTGTTTCTTCAGATGTCATTTCTTCCCAAAATTCTAGCACTCTATTTTTCCAAGTCTGGATTTGGATCTACCCTTCCTAGAATTCCCATGGTTCCCTGAGCCCTTTCCTCTATCCTTTTGTCTTCCCCTGTTCTCCATGTTCAACGCATTACCTGATGTATCACTTGTGCTTTTCCGTCGCATTTCCTCACTAAGGATAACACCAACAACATCATCAAATTTTAAAGTATTTGAACCAGAGACAGAGTTACTTACAGCCATGACCAAGCTATTCCAGCTTTCTGGCACTGAACACAAGATTAGAAGAGCCCTAACCTCATCATCAAAGTCCACTTTTACAGAACTTAGTTGATTAGTAACCATATTAAATTCATTTAAATGATATGCAACAGACCCACCTTCTGACATCCTCATATTAAATAATCTCTTCATTAGAAATACCTTATTGGACACCGAGGGTTTTTCATATAGTTTAGCCAATGCGTCCATCAGATCCTTCATTGTCTTTTCTTTCGAAATATTGAAAGCCACCGATATTGCCAAGCTCAGCTGTATCGTTCCTAGAGCCTTTCTGTCAAGAATCTCCCATTCTTCGTCCTTCATGGTCGTCGGCTTCTTTGCTACTCCACCCAATGGTAGGAATAGATCCTTCTGATATAAATAATATTCCATCTGCATCTTCCATAATTGATAGTTTTGGCTGTTAAATTTCTCAACTCTAAACTTTCCATCTTCCGACATTGCTCCCACTCGAACCAGGAACCCTCTTTTCTTGTGATTTACCTTTTGTTCTAATACCAGTTTTTAGAAAAATAGGACCGCGAAGCAATAAAATAAAACAAATGAGGAAACAAAACACAAAATATACACAATACAATAGAGACACAGATTTACGTGGTTCACCCAGTGTGGGCTATGTCCACCAGAGAAATTGTTAGGTCCTTCCTTTATTATTATCCAGCAAATGAAGGGATACAACCTACAACAAAACTCGTTGTAACTTCCTCTTCTTTCTCTGACATTCTCCTCTCTCAGAATACAATGCTTACCATAATGCATATCCGCAATATATTTCCCTCATAACAGAAGGTTGCCTTCTAGGGAAAAAAACCCTAACATAATTTCTACCATTAGATATGTGACCTTATAATAAACGGTCCAGATTTATAATGAAATTACAATATAAATTTACAAGGCAATTTTTCCTTCGGAGGATGCTGCCCTCGAACCCCCGCCAGGGGCTCGCTTGCCCATGAACCCCGCAGAGGGGGTACCCCCTCTCTGCACTCCCCTGCATGGAAGAGTGTACATACTTCTGGGGTGTAAAGTCTTCATGGGGTATAAACATGGCTGAAAGAAAGGACCTCTGAATCAGGAAGATAATCAGGCTCCACAACCAACAGTTTCCCTCTTCCCACTGAGCTTAGGCCCTCCATAGGTTTATCAAGCATCTTCCCAACTAGATTTCCTCTGCACAAGGGAGTCTCATCTCTGCTACACAGTCCCTCAGAGACCTCCCCTTACCAGTGTTAGTTTCTCTCCAGTAATCACCAAGTCGTGGTCCTCTATTGCTCCAGTCTAGAGTTGGGTCTTCTCTGTTCCAGGGTGGCCATTATTTCCTTGGCCAAGTATACTATTTTCCTCAAGGAAAACTTCCTAGTCACTTTGATGCTCAAAGTGACATGTGTGAGTCTCCTCCTCACCACTTGATTTATATGTGAATCTACAACTCACTCTATTCATTGTGGTTCTCTGTGAGAACATGTCTTCAACTTCTCATATTGTTGCAATCTTCTTGAGCGTGTTTTTTTCTTCCTTTTGTTGCATTCTCTCTTTTCTACTCTCTCTTGCGTATGTTGGTCTGTTTGTGGTGTTCTTTTCCACCTTGGTCTCTTCTTCCACACATTTCCTTTGGATTCCTATGATTGTTGTTAGAAACGACCCTCCAATTAGGGAATTGAATTCAAAGGGGCAATCTAGTGTGTCCTTCTGTCAATTTTCAATTGACTCTTTGCTTCTTCCAAACACCAAATCTGTTAGTAGTTATAACTGCTTCAACCACCAATCTTTCTCTTCCATAACTAATCATGTGGATTTGTGCATATCTAGGTATGTTGGTAGGTAATGTATTCAATTCTGTAGGTGTAGGATGGAATGTTGAGAAAGCTTCATGTTTTCTTCATTGAAACTTCTCCATTTCACCTCACCAATTCTCACTTGTGATATCATGGCCAGTACTCAAGGCATTTCCTTCTCAGTTAATTGTCTAATGTTTTCTATTAATCATGAATATAATTACATGCTTCGTAATCACATTACATGAAGTCTTAACATAATTACAAATATGGGGGGAAACAAGGTGTTACATGTAGCATCTCTCAAATGCTTAATTGTTAATGTTCAACTCCAATCTACATCATTTTTATGCCTCATGCACATCTCTCATCTACATCAAAACCCGTGTATATTTATCTTTAAGACAATTTTTATAAACTTGCGTGCAAAAAATTATGTAGCAAAATTCACTTACGGGACATTTATCAAATGGATAATTATACCTCTAATACATGCGTGAGTTTCATATTTTCTATAAAATTATGTTGTATTGGTTTGTCTTGCATGTTGTATTCATAAAGTGTAAATTTGTCTACTTTCCCAATTAAGTTTAATGTAATCACAATATTATCATGCAACTCTTATTCTTGTACATGAGTTCCTTCACTTCTTTTTATTAGGTTGTATAAAGAATTTAGAATTTAGTTCTTCCCTCCATATTGACAATCTCATTATATTATTTTTTAAAGTAATTTCTTTCACTCTTTCATTATAACTTAGACTTCAATACTTATTAGTCCATGCCGTAGGCATAGAGGGACTATAGCGATTGATAATTCATTGACTTTATATTAGTTTGTCCTTTGACCACAAATATTTGCATAATCTCTATTGTTGGAGCTAGGGAACTAAAAACATTGATTTTTATATACTAAAAAGTACCATATATGTAGTGATTTGATTGGATAACAGGTTGGAGGTCTTATTGCAGACTTCTCTATTCCCAATGTTTGATATGTTAACATATCCATACTTTTTTATCGTGTACATTATTTTTGAATCATATATTTTTCGTATGTATTGCTTGAACGTGGATTAATGCTAGCATTAGTTCGAATGTTTGTCTTAGCATTTTTTGCTACCTAAATTTATGGAAATGTTTGATATACTAGCATATCCAAAGTTTGGCCTTCGAATACATTCTCTAGTGTTCGAACTATTGTTACATAAATTATAATAATTTTTTTTGGGTACATCAGAGACCTGCCACATTGCATTTTTTTCTTAAATGTTTACAGAGAATTTCTGACAGACTTAAATGTTTACGTAACAGGCTTGGCAACGTTGAATGTTTACTTAGCAGGCTTGTTACAATATATTTTCTTCTGGTTTTTTTATTTATATGCTTCAGTGGCATTTCTCGTTCACTGGTTCATGCTTTCTTTTTGCATCTCCACTGATTTATTATTTGCATGTCGTTGTTGTTCTTGTTTGCCTATTCGTCTTGTTGCAGTTTGCATGTTTGGGGTTCTGCAACTGCGATTGGAACTGTGTCATTTCTGGTGGGCTGGTTGTTGCTTTCTTCTTTGTTTGTTGTATGTTGTTTATTGTTGTTTGATTCGACTTTGCAGGGTTGGGGTCTTACGGTTGTAGTTGGGCCTTTTGGTGCTTCTTAACTGGGTTGTTATTTGTTGTTTGTTCTTGTTTGCCTAGGGTTTGCAATGTTGGGGTGTTGCATCTGTAGTTGGATTTCTTGTTACATTGTTTTGCAGTTGACTCTCCATAAAATACTATTAGATAAAACAACATACAAAAAAATTGCATCTCTTACACGTTGAACTAGAGTTTGTCGGCCTCAAACTATATTTCATACACGTCGATGTTTTTTCCATGGTTTATGCCTTACTATGGTTTCATATTTATGAGAGTAAGTTTTGTTGTGTGAGCGATATAGTTGTTCTCTCCCTTTTTTTTTCCTCTTGTAAACTGTGTTTCTGGTTCTATAGTTTCTCATGTTTTTGTGGTCATTCCGACTGACTGTCGTTCGGTTTCATACTTAGCCAGTTTTATGGACACGACTTTGCGGATAGGTGTTATTGAACTATGGCATCTCATGTTCGGTGTATACATCTTGCACCCAGAACTTTCGTGCTCTACAATTCAACCTCGCACTCCTCGAACTGGCAACCGTGCCTCTGCCTGCAATGAGTTTGTCTATCCTACCTACCTTTCCATACTTAGTTGAGTTTTCAAATTTTGGTTATTTTTTCCATGGTTTATGTCTTATTATGGTTTCATAGATATGAGAGTATGTTTTTCTATGTGATTGATATAGTTGTTCTCTCCCTTTTTTTTTTCCTCTTGTAAACTGCATTTTTGGTTCTATAGTTTCTCACGTTTCTGTGGTCATTCTGACCGACCACCGTTCGGTTGCATACTTAGACAATTTTATGGATGCGTCTTTGCAAAAATATTGGCATTAATAAGCGAAAATATCGAGAACATCTGTCATTAAAATGAATTAACACAAAATCTACGGAAGATCATCCAGAGTTGCTTTTAAATACTTATTTCCATTTCTCTCTATCATCAAAGAGTTGTGCTTTAGGGTGCCTTCGTTCTAATGTTCTTGGTCATGGACATGTAAGACAACTTAGAGATGTGATTGAGTCCCAAATGAAAGAAGAGAGATTGGTTTTATGTGACGTGAGATTTGAGTAAAAAAAAAACTTTGTTATCCAACAGAAACTCAGAGAGGGGGAAAAAAAGAACAAGTATCTTTTGGTTGGTGTTCTCCCTGTATTCGATGCTTTGGTTGGTTGAAAATCCTGCCTGGAGATTTGTTTGTTGATCTTCTTTGTTTTCTTGCTGGGAGTTGTAATGGATTTTCAGGTCACGTGCAAAATACTTCTTCATTGAAGTATATAGTTTCTTCCAACAACACAAATTTGAAAAGTGTATTGAGTTATGCAGATCGCACAAGAATTTGTCTTCCTCGGGGGCGTTGCACTTACTGTGGCTTGCAACATGGTCTGTGATGTTCGTGAATGACGTGAAATATTACTCCATTTGCGAATGTAACCAGAGGCGGGTAACAGAAACTGTATGGGTGGATAAAATGAGATATTATCACTACGAAAGTTTCTATTTCAAAGTTTGTTGAGCTACTTCTGGGTGTGGTAACCGACTTGACAGAAAGCCATGTTCTTTGTCAAAGTTTGTTCAGTTTCCTCTGGATGTAGTTATAGACTCCACATATTTGGTGTCACCTCTGAACATTCTAGACCTTTCTGTGGGCCGCCATATCTGCCACCACTATGACGAAAGATATATTCTGATGTGATCTGCAACATTTGATACACTTGCCAGACCTGTGCTGATGTGTTCTGCAGCATTTGATACACTTGCCAGACCTGTGTTGTCCGAAGAAGTCATGTACTTCAACAAAATAACATTTTGCAGTTGGGTTGGACGTTCCTTCTAATTTACTGTAATAAAACAAAGAAGTTCAACATACAAATCTTCAGGCAGGCTTTTCAACCAAACAGATGATCGAATACAGGGAGAATAACAGTCACAACATACTTGAATTTTTTTCATGTCCCATAGATGATGTCACATAAAACAACTCCCTCGACTTTGAATTGGGCCTAAATCACATTTCTAAGTTGTCTCTGATGTCAATGGTAAGGAACATTATAAGGAAAGCACCTTAAACCCCAAGTTTTCGACGGCAAAGAGAAATTAATACTTGACAAAGAATGGAATGTTGAATAACCAACCAATGCAAGTAGGGCATATATAGAAGAGACAAGCTATTCAAAAAACTGAGATAGATCTAGTTGGCATCACCAATTAAGTCCAAGACCCAAAATTGATATTCAACTTGTTTTTTACGAATAAAGGATTTGATCCTCAAGAAAACTGTCAACAAGCTTCATCAATGTACATATTTTGTATTGGTCGGCGGTAGGCCAAATAGAAATAATTGTGGCAAATAATCTCAATTGTATTTTGTAACCCATCTTATTTGAATATAGAATAATTGTGGTTTTTTTTTAATAGTGTTTTACAATCTCTGGTATTGCTTTTCATTTTATTTTCTACCTTTTTTCCCCGTGTGTCGTTAAACATGGACGACAAGCTTTTTTTTATGTTTCCCACTACTTCAATTTAAATAAAGGATACTCTGTTCATTGCTTACATTTTACATTGAAGAATAATTTTTCATAGGCCATACATATGTGGCGTCGACCCTATACTTAAAGAAAGAAATTGGAGGACCCGTCCTGCTTTCATTCTTTGGGCCCCGTAAATAGAATGAATTAATGACTTACAACAAGGCAACTCAAGTGTTGATGCCATGTTCCTGTTCAATATCTTGCATATATTGCAGCTTATTCTATTTGATAATATCCATGCATATATACTAATATGAGTACTATTGGAATAAATATAAAAACTTCCTCTTGGGAAAAACTTAGGCAATTATCTAGCCACCGGGTCTTGGGTTTGCGGTATTGAACAACTATGTTCCCTGTTCCGTCATATACATCTTGCAGCCAAAGAGCTTTTGTGATCTGCAATTTATGCTTTAACTAGTGATAACTCACCAGGGGTTCAAAAATCTTGGCATTAATAAAGGAACGGCTGAAGCTGCCTTAATTACTTAAATTACACCAATTTTTTATTAAATTTAATTTAATTTAGATATTAATGTTTATGGAATGTTGATGTTTTCTCATGTCATTGCAAGGAATACAAGATGAATAGATGATAAGGAGTTTATCTTGTTGAAACCATAATGCAAATTCATGTTTCTTGTTGTGTTATATACATCTTGCAGTGAAAAATTTCACAGTTTCAACGAAATTTGCGAACCAAAGAGCATCCTGCAAATTGGGAGATCATTTGCATTTGAAACATAAACAATCCATTAATATATATTAGTATGAATACTATTCAAATAAATATTAAAACTTTATCCATTAATACATATTAGTATGAATACTATTGAAGTATATATCAAACCTTTCTCTTGGCTAATACTCAGACAATTATTTGGCCACCAGGCCCCGGGTTTGCGGTATCCAACACCTATGTCCCATGTTCCTTCATATACATCTTTGAGCCAAAGAAATTAAGTGATCTGCAGTTTATGCTTTTACCAGTGAGAACCCAACAGGGGTTTGAAAACATTGCCATTAATAAACGGGAAAAAAAAAAAGTTTTTTCGACTATCAGATACTTATCCCTTTTCCCCTTTTCTTTTTCCCGTCCATTATCACTTTCTGGTTTTATACTTAGTCGTCTTTCTATGATCGGCGTTTGTAGGGTTGGCGGGTTGACATATATTCATCTCCATCTATATCTTCACATGACGAATCCGACCGACCGATATTCCTTTCCATACTTAGTCAATTTTATGGACGCGGTTGTCAGGTTGGTGCATACGAACTCACCTTTTCTTCTTCCCGCCCGTTATCGCTTTCTGGATATATACTTAGTCATCTTTCTATGATATCTGGCTCTAGGGTTGGCGGGCTAACATTTATTCATCTCCATCTATATCCTCACATGACAAATCCGACCGACTGATCTTCCTTTCCATACTTAGCCAATTTTATGGCCGCGGTTGGCGGGTTAGCGCTTACGAACTCGATTGATTATTGTTCTGTTATATACATATTGCACTCAAAACATCTGTGATCTACAATTCCACCGCGGTTTCCTCGTATACATTAACTTCATTCAAAGTATCTGTCGCTGCCTTCCATCCCCACCAACTTTGCGTCCTTCCTGATATACATTAACTATGCTCTTACTAGTTACAACTGGACACACTGGTACGAAAGAATTTGTGCCCGCTGCTCCACCATATACAAATTGACTACCAGACTCTAGCATCATCCCCTCTTTCGTGTTACACATTATGCATTCAAATGTTTTGAACTATACAATTTGGTCGTCGGGGCCTTGTGTCCTCTGGGGAAACCTTGTGACCCTATTTTGGATCCTCATGTTCGCGGGTTCACGAAAACTCCAAGTCCTAGTCATTGTTTCATGTTCTGCCCACCCTCGTACTTCTTTCCAGATATGTAACACCAAAGGTTTAATACTAGAACGACATCATGCAACAAGCGTAAAAAAATCATCATTAATAAGCAAACGTCAGAACAACCAACCATCCCTACAGAACTTGTCTAGAAACATGCAAAGAATATCTTGCTTAGCGAAAGCAAGTCCCAGCCAGCGTTTTTGTGTTCCGTACTTGCACACTTTTTCGATTGTGGGTTCCCGGATTGATGGCCTCAAAATTGTGTTTCGAATTTTCCGTGAGTTGCAAACAACGCCCGGAGTTCTGCAATATACAATTTGCCTGCAGGAATGTATAAAAACTCTTAATTCTCCTCTTTCCCCGGCAACTCTTTATCTATATATTCACACCATCAACCCGATCGACCACGGTCCCTTTCAATACTTAGCCAATTATGTGATCACTGGGTTCCGGGTTTGCGGTATCCAACACCTATGTCCCATGTTCCGTCATATACATCTTGCACCCAAAGAATTTCTTTGATCTGCAATTTATGCCTTTACTAGTGAGAACTCACCAGGGGTTCGAAAGGATTTGCATTAATAAACGAACAATAGATATTCTTCTGTGAGATACTTAGTCATTTTTCCCTTGTCTTCTTCCTGTGTATTCTCGCTTTCTAGTTAAGTACTTAGTCGCCTTTCTATGATCATGGGTTCCAACGTTGGCGTGTTGACATATCTTCATCTCCATCTATATCCTCACATGACGAATCTGACCGGCCGCTGTTCTTTTTCATACTTAATCAATTTTATGCCTGTGGTTGTCGAGTTGGCGCTTTCGAACTTTGTTGCTTCTTATTCCGTGATATACATATTCCACTCAAAATTTATGTGATCTACAATTCCACCGTAGACTCCTTCGTCCTTTTTCCCTTTTTTTCTTCCCGTGTATTATCGGACTATAAAGTATGGACATGAGATTTTATAGAGCATGTATGAATTCTGCATTCCATGCCTAGCCACTTTTTTTATCGCGGGTTCTCGGGCAGGCGGGCTCAAAATTGGGCCGCCATTGTTCTGTGCCCTACAAATAGCACCCATAATTATGCGATATACAAATTGACAAGTGGACCTACGGGCTGGTTGGCTCAACATTGCACTTCTATTGTTTCGTGTCCTTCAAACAGCGCTCACAGTTCTGCGATATACAAATTGACAGATGGACTCTAGGGCTGGCGGGGTCAAGATTGCCATTGTTTATAGATAATAATCCCTATCAACTATCTAACAATATATAAAAACATTATTTTCAATACTAAATTAGCTCTTACTAGTGACAACTAGACACACCGGTACGAAACAATTGCCATCACACCCTCCGCAATATACAAATTGACTACCGGATTCCGACATTGTCCGCTCTTCTGTGTTACAGATTATGCATTCAAATGTTCTGAGCGATAAAATTTGAACGTCGGGGCCTCGCGTCTTTTGGAGAGACCTTGTCAGCCTGTTTTGGATCCTCTTGTTTCCAGGTTCACGAAATGTCCAATTCTTGGATATTGTTTCGGGTTGGCGCTTTCGAACTATATTGGTTCTTATTCTGTAATATACATCTTGACCTCAAAATTTCCGTTCTCTACAATTCCATCATGCACTCAACCCTTTTTCCCTTTTCCTCTTCCTATATGTTATCTCCTTCCGGTTATATACTTAGTTGCCTTTCTATGATCGCAGGTTCCAGCGTTGGCGGGATGACATATCTTCATTTCCATCTATATCCTCGCATGACGAATCCAACCGATTGTTTTTCCTTTCCATACACTGCCAATTTTATGGCTGCGCTTGTCGGGTTGGCGCTTTCGAACTCTGATGCTTCTTGTTCCATGATATACATGTTGAAATAAAAACTTTCTTCATCTACAATTCCACCACAGACTCCTCGAACTTGCAAGCTTCATTCTACCACGGTTCACAAATATTTCAAAATATTTGTCATTGCCTTCCATCCCCACTAACTTCTTGTCATTCCTAATATACATTGGTTGTGCTCTTACTAGTGACAACTAAACACAATGGTATGAAACAGTTGGCATCCGACCCTCTACAATATACAAATTGACTATCGGGTTCACATCTTGTACTCAAAATTTCTGTGATCTACAATTCCACCGTGGACTCCTTAGTCCTTTTTCCCTTTTCTTCTTCACGTGTATTATGGCTTTTTGGTTATATACTTAGTCGTCTTTCTATGATTGCAAGTTCCAGCGTTGGTGGGTTGACATATCTTTATCTCCATCTATATAATCACATGACGAATCCGACCGACCTTTGTTGCTTTCCATACTTATCCAAGTTTATGTCCATGGTTGTCAAGTTGGTGGTTTCGAACTCTGTTGCTTCATGTTTTGTGATGTACATCTTGCACTCAAAACCTCTGTGATCTACAATTCCACCGCGGACTCCTCGAACTCACAAGCTTCACTCTACCATGGTTCACAAATGTTTCAAAGTATCTATCATTGCCTTCCATCCCTACTAACTTCTTGTCCTTCCTAATATACATTGGTTATGCTCTTAGTAGTGACAATTGCACACACTGATACGAAACAGTTGGCATCCGGCCCTCCGCAATATACAAATTGACTATCGGGTTCCGACATCATCCCCTCTTCTGTGTTATAGATTATGCATTCAAATGTTATGAACGATACAATTTTATCTTTGGGGCCTCACGTCTTCTGGGGAGACCTTGTCAACCTATTTTGGATCCTCGTGTTGACGGGTTCACGAAATCTCCAATTCTTAGTCACTGTTTCGGGTTGGCGCATTCGAACTCTGCTACTTCTTGTTCTATGATATACATATTGCACTCAAAATTTTCATGATTTACAATTCTGATCCAGGTGGATATTGGTGGCCACCCACCTTTTCCAACTGGCTCAAAATAGTTTTCTAGCAATTTTGGTAATTTACTATTTTTAGCAGTTTTTAACTTCCAGGGCCATTTTGAGGCCCTAAACGATGTTTTTGGGAAAACAGGTTTGCAACATGCAAGTCTTTTTAATATTGTGTCTAAAATGAATCTCCTCGACAATACCTTTCCAACGGGATATCATACGCCTAAAACGAATATCGTATGCAAAAGTTATGACCCCGGGAAATTGATGTACTAACTTACCCAAATGAGACCCACGTGACTTTTGGCGCTTCATCTCTTAGGGTTGGGTTTTTGGATGTCTAGGGTTTTTGGCATTCCTTTTTATTGTAAAAAGGCCTTCATAGCCTGATTGTAATCATCTTCTTGCGAATGCAAGTAGCCATCACATCTCTTCTCAGAGATAAGTTGCCACCATTCTAACGAGTCTTTCACTCTGTATTTTTACAGTCTCTGTACATTTCTTTCATTAATAGAAATCGTGTATTACTGTATATTTGTGTTTATGGTTGCATCTTTGATACATTTTTGTTATATTATTGGATATCTGTGATATCTCTGTGCATTTATTTATTATATCTCCGCATTCATTTCGTGCCAAAAATAATCTGGATCAAATTCCACCGCGGACCCCTTAGTCCTTTTTCCCTTTTCTTCTTCCCATGTATTATCGTTTTGTGGTTATATACTTAGTCACTTTTCTATGATCATGGGTTCCATCATTGGCGGGCTAACATATCTTCATCTCCATCTATATCCTCACATGATGAATCTAACTGGTCGTTGTTCCTTTCCATACTTACTCAATTTTATGGTCGCGGTTGTCGGGTTGGCTCTTTCGAACTCTACTGCTTCTTGTTTCGTGATATACATATTGCACTCAAAATTTCTGTGATTTACAATTCCACTGCGGACTCTTTGGTCATTTTTCCCTTTTCTTCTTCCCATGTATTATCGCTTTGTGGTTATATACTTAGTCGTTTTTCTATGATCACGGGTTCCAACGTTGGAGGGCTAATATATCTTCATCTCCATCTATATCCTCAAATGATGAATTTGACCGGCCGTTGTTCCTTTCCATACTTAGCCAATTTTATGGTCATGGTTGTCGAGTTGGCGCTTTCAAACTCTGATGCTTCTTTTTCCGTGTTATACATCGTGCACTCAAAACTTCTGTAATCTACAATTCCACCGTGGACTCCTTGAAATCGCAAGCTTCACTCTACCACGGCTCACAAATGTTTCAAATTATCTGTTGTTTCCTTCCATCTCCACTAACTTCCTATCCTTCCTGATATACATTAGTTATGCTCTTACTAGTGATAGACAAATTTCCCTCTGGACTTTCCTATCATACCATCTTCGGTGTTATGTGTATTGCACTCAAAAAGTTTTGAGACATACAATTTGACCCTCTCGCCTTCACCTCCAATAGTTGTACCTTGTAACCCTATTTTGAAGATGCTTTTTCCCGTACCCACGATCTTCGCACTTTCTTAGTATGCAATTAGAAACCTTTCATGGTAACAATTGACGCTGCAGGAACCATCAACATTATCATTAATGAGCGAAATGCTCGAGGAGATCTCCCATTATTACGCATTAAACAAAGATCTGCAGAGACTTATATTTTCCCTTTTGATTGTTCATCTCAAACACGCGTCGTCATGTTGGCCCGCTCAAGAATTCTACAATTCTTAATCGCTCATTGTCGTATCCGCCATGTTCGCATTTCTATGTATGTAATTACTAGTGTTTAATTTAAAAAACGCATGATGCAACAGTCGTCCAAATTGTCATTAATGAACGGAAGTCTCGAGGAGATCTCCCATTCACACGCATTGGACCAAGATTTGGGCAGGGTTATGCTATCCCTTCCAACTTTTCATTTCATTCATCGTATGGAGAAAACAAACTTTCTTGTAGACTTATGGCAACAGGTCGACAACAGTTTTGTGGAGATACAATAAATATCTTCGAACATCGGGACCAAAACTTCTAGTGGTTCGGGGCATACTTTTACTATTCATCCCATTCCGCCCAGAACAAAGTGATTTGGACCTCTAGAATCGCTCGTGCAAGCTGCTTCCCAGAGGTTTTTGACTGTAAGGAGGTGGTCTCTTGGTGCGCTGAAAAATATATTCCAAGCCAAAGAATTATTCCACTTCGCGACCATTCTCCTGTTTCTTTATCACCTCAGGTCTTCCGCAAGATGTTAAAATTGTCGAAGCCAACATTGACATTCAGAGGACAAGACTACAAGCAGTTCCTAGAAAAACATGATAACGAGTTGGACATCTTAGCCAAGTTCCTTGAAGACACGACAACAATTCCTAAAGATATCACAAAGTTGCAGGTAAATTCCTTTGGAAATCCATTCCGGTAAATTTCTTGGTTGTTTACAAGAATAATGGGACAGGCATCCACGGCAAGCATTTCCCATATAATTATTTATATTTTGTACTTCACAGTCAAGGAACAATTCATTTTCGATTGGGGGAAGCTAATTTACATTGAGATCTGTTCCCAGTTGTCACGATTCAAAGAATCGAATAAATTTTATATGTCATCCTACTTGATTTTTGCAATTGTGCATTGTTGTCTGTTTCCAAAACTTTCTCTATCCAATAAAATAAAATGTGGATTCAACCCAGTAACATTCTAGTACCAGGCCTTGTGGAGGCACAAGGCCTCCCATTGTTATTATGAATTTTTTAATGGCTTTGTCTCATTTTTCAAAGATTTATTGTTAGGGAAGAATGCTCCGCGAATGTCTGGCCAGGCAACCAAGTTTTTGAATAGGAAGGGCACACTTGAACAAAAGGAAAATCACAATGTACTCATGGTCTTTGGCTCTAAGGAAAATCCTGCTTTCCTTCCATGCCACATCATGGAAAAGATGTTTGTTGTAGAAATAGTTGCAGCAATACAAACACTGGTTTCATTTTTTCCATGACAAGAAAAAAAAAACAGTTCATTCCTCTGCCCTGGAAAGTTGGAGACTTCGTGTGCAGAAACGTCAATAAGATTGACGAATTTGCCAGCCATTTCAATAAATTAAACCTAACGTATGCTGAAAGGATAAAAGGGTTCGACCCTAATGGGAATTTTCGAGAACATTTACTGGCAACTGGCTTTAACATCTATTTTATCCATAGACACCTGACTGAAGACAAGGACAGTGACAACAACAATCCTGCTTCTGGAAATTGCGATGCAGAGACATTGCAAAGCGCAACTGAATTGTACAAACAACAGGGAAAAGTATCTGGTGAGAAGAGTGCCCAGTTCCCCACCAGCACTCCCAAGAGCACGACATCACGGAGCATCGCTTCAATGGCCCACCCCAGTATGAAAACAACCCAAAAATATTTGAACGGAGGAGATAAGAACTCTTTTCGCATAAAAATTGATAGTTCTCACAAAATTCCACTAACGAAGAAGAGAAAAAACAATGCAGGGCAGGTCGACGCACCTGAAATTGAAAGTGAACAGGTGCAACTTGAAATTGAAACTGAGCACATGCACAAAATTGGGTCATCCGCGGTGGAAATAGTTGAGACCAAATTTTTTTACGAAGATGAATCCTTCGTATTCCAGAACGTTGTTTTTTACAGCCAATCTAAAATTATGGTCATTGAAAAGAGAGATGTAACAAACAGGAAAGACAAATCTCACACATATATTAACTTTAGGGAAATGTGGTAGTCCCAAATCTCCCTATTTTACCAAGTAACCGGTGATGCTCTTCATGATTCCATTGGAGGAATTGAAGCGGAAAATGCCAGACTGAAAGACCGCCTCAACGAATTTGAGCAGGCTTTCATTGCCACCCCATAATTTGTCAGTCCTTTAGCAAAAACCGTGCATGCTACCACTGCAGCCAATATGAAAGTATCTCCTACCCTCCTTGCATGCTCTAGAGCCCTTGTAGAGAATAACATCAACAAAAGAATGCAGCTAGTTACTGAAGCCTGGGAAACATCACAAAATTTAGTTTCCTTCTGAAAGAAGGAAAATGATTTGCTCGAACATTTGGAGGCGAATTTAAAAAATGATCAGCGTTTCTGTGAACAGGTGTTGACCTATTTTGCCAACCATGTCGTCAACACATCGGAACTGAAAAGAAGACAAGAGAAACTCCCCTCCCCAAAGCGGAACAAAAAAGTAAAAGCATGTTGGCAAAAGAAAGTTAAGAACCTAGAGCTCATTCTTGATTCATGTAAACAAGCCATATCAGAAAAAGAAGAATTATTCACAAGCCTGATCCAAATAGACTTAGCCGAAAGTACCAACGAGGTTCAAGACCCAAACTTAATTCTCAAATCCTTGTCAATGACCAAAGAAGCCTTCCATGAACAACTTGGTATTTTAAAGGGTTTGTCTTTCGAAAAATTTTACGGTATAGTTGAACATTGTGTAGATGAGCTCAAGCGCTGGGTACTGGACTATGCGGCACACAATGAAGAAATTGAACAGAGTCTGCATAGTATTTCAATGGATCTAAGGAAATTAGAAAATGACATTTACGGCATAGAAATCCGAGATGAAATCAACATGGCCCCCATGAGAAGCTACATCGAAGAATGGTTCCAACATAGAATGGACAACCTCATCCAGGAAGGGAAACAACTGGTCGACACGACTCCACTGGCCATCGACGACAGCAACAAAAATGCATCTACTTCATAGTAAGTCTATAGTGGCATCTTGTTTTCTTTATCAATCCAATTTAAGTCTATAATGTCATCTTGTTTTCTTTATCAATCTAGTTATTACCTCTTTAAATAGAAAACTGTAACCAAAGACTCATAACTTCCAATTTATTCTTTTCAGGTCTTCCTCTCTACCGTCGTGCACTTCTTCTTTCAACATTCCTAATTCGTGTACTTATTTATTTTCATGGTCTGTGGGAGCCCCAATCCCAGTCTATATGACAAACGCATTTAAATTTCCAAAAATATGTAACAGACATTATTAATTTTTGATAAATTTCAAAGAAAACTGATTCGAGAATGTCTTTATTGTATACTAAATTTTGGGTGTCCATGAACCTTTGTTGTTTGTTCCAAACAAAACTAATTCGGGAATGCTACATTTTTTGTGTCCTATTGTATACTAAATTTTTTTTGTCCAGGAACCTTTGTTGATGTAACAGACGTTACTATTTTCAAAGAAAACTAATTCGGTAATGCCTTTGTTGCACGGCGTTGTTACTATTCTATTGTATGCTAAATTTTTGGTATCCAGGAACCTATAATTTGATAAATTTCAATTTTTTTGTGTCCAAAAGCCTTTGCTTTAAAGCAAACTAATTCGGGAATGTTATTTTTTTTTTGTTTTTGTCCACGAACCTATGTAACAAACATTATTACTATTCTATTGTATGCTTTTAAATGTTGATGTAATTTCCAGAAATATGTAACAAACATTATTAATTTTTTATAAATTTTAAAGAAAACTGATTCGGGAATACCTTTGTTGTTTGTTTCAAAGGAAGCTAATTCGGGAATGCTAGATTTTTTTGTGTCCTATTGTATGCTAATTTTTTTTTCTCTAGGAACCTTTGTTGATGTAACAGACATTATTACTTTCTAAGAAAACTAATTCGAGAATGTCTTTGTTCCACGACATTGTTACTATTCTATTGTATGCTAAATTTATGGTGTCCAAGAACCTATAATTTCATAAATTTCAATTTATTTTGTGTCCAGGAGCCTTTGTTTTAAATAAAACTAATCTGGGAATGCTAATTTTTTTGTATTTTTGTCCACGAACCTATGTAACAGACATTATTATTATTCTATTGTATGCTAAATTTTTTGTGTCCAAGAACCTTTTAAATGTTCTTGCACAACATTGTTATTATTCTATTGTATGCTAAATTACTATTCTATTATATGCTAAATTTATAGTGAGCCTTTCTTGCAGGATGTTGTTACTATTCTATTGTATGCTAAATTTATAGTGTCGAGGAACCTATAATTTGATCATTTATGGTGTCTAGGAGCCCTTGTTTTAAAGAAAACTAATTTGGGAATACTAAATATTTTGTGTTTTTGTCCACGAACCTATGTAACAGACGTTATTACTATTCTATTGTATGCTAAAATTTTTATGTCGAAGAACTTTTTAAATCTTTCCTGTACTATCAAACTTAGATATTAGAAACCTTTCTTGATGTATCGGACATTAATAATTTTTGATAAATTTCAAATAAAACTAATTTGGGAATACTACGCTCAAGGACGTTGTCATGCAACACTTGTTATATTTTTGTTTTTAACTTACAATAATCTCTTTATATTATTTTTTTAAGTAATTTCTTTCACCCTTTTATTAACTTAGACTTCAATATTATTTTTTTTGTCCAAATTCCTTTTAAATCTTTCCTGTACTATCAAACTTAGATATTAGGAACCTTTCTTGATGTATAAGACATTAATAATTTTTGATAAATTTCAAATAAAACTAATTTGGGAATACTAAATTCTACATGGATACCACATGTACTTCAACTTGCTACCCAAGTGTTGATACTTGGTCTCATTTATTCCAATTCCAACCTAGCATGGACTAGGCTGTCATACAACACTTCTTATATTTTTGTTTTTTTCAAAACCCTAACTCATTCATACATTCCAAATATTTTTTAAATAAACATAATGAATAGTCTTTATTAATTACAACTCCTTTCATAAATAACTTATTAAAATCTCTTTATATTATTATTTTAGTAATTTCTTTGACCCTTTTATTATAACTTAGACTTCAATACTATATTTTTGCTTTTTTCAAAACCCTAACTCATTCATACATTCCAAATATTTTTTAAATAAACATAATGAATCGGTACAACTCCTTACATAAATAACTTGCAATGGGATAACCTTTTATTTAGAAACTTACTTCTTAATAAGTTTATATGGTATATTTTTTGAGTTGGCCACTTCCACCATTATTTTGCTAACCTCATCTTTCCTTTCACTATATTTTCACTGTCTTTCCTTTCTACTTTGCCTATCGTTTCATTTTTTCTTTTCTATTTATTTCTTATCTTTTTGCTTCCTCCTAATGTTTCCTTACACCATTTTCTTTGTCATATAGTTTTCCTAAATCCCTAAATGTCGTTTTTCTTGTTTTATTATTATAAGTTATTTTTCTTTTTTCAATAAACAAGGTAAATTATATTATCTTAGTTGTTGAAATTCATACAAAAAAGTTTTAACTGTTTGTCTGCCAGTGAATAAACCAGACTAGTAACAAAAAAAGATTTTCAATCCAAATAGTTTGAAACAAGTTTTTTCCTATCCTCTATCTTTCTAGATATTCAAAATATAGATAGGTCTGAATTTTGCTAACAATAAAAACACAGCTATTATTGCGTTTCATTATGCCAAAATGTAAAAGACAAAACATATTGATTAACCAGCATGAGGAGGAGCATGAGGCTCCTAAGGATGAACTTGTATTGTTGGTGTGTATGTCTGGACCGTTGTCGAAGTTGTACTGGTGGAAGGGAGACGAGCTAAGACTTCACGTAGGAACAGATGAAATTCATCCAATTGAAGTTGAATGGTACTCTATGCATCTTCACGAGTCTGCAGCATCTGACCCAAGAACATTTTTATATGCCAGTATAACTCCATCTTTTTCCAATATTTTGATTCTTGTCCTCTCAAACTTCCAATATCCGACACCCATGTGATGATAGCTTCGTCAACTTCTTGTGTTGCAGTCATAATTCATTCTAGATGAATATCCACTTCCACCTCCGTCGATCGATCTTGAATGTGAGGTAAAGTAAATTCTTGAAAGATGGTTGCTGTCGAATGCGGTTCCTGCTGCATACGGGAGCTTGGAGTGCAACCTCCACTTGTGCTTGACGAGGGATCCGCTGCAAAATCTCCCCCTCATTTGTAGCCTCATCGATAGAATCAACAAGGAGCCATCACTCCATCGATGCTAGCACTGAAAACTAATATTAGGAGGAGCAGAAGAATTTGGGTGGAAACCTGCTCGACTGCTTGAGTTTATGTCGTTCCTCCACTAGCTTTTTCCAAGCCTTTTGTCTCCTTGTAGTCATATCCTGCCTTCTAATTCTAGGAGATGTATATGACCCCTGCACAATTGCTTCTTCATTTTCCATCATGTTGGTGTGTACTGGTCTGGATATACTAACCATTGGGGCCATGGTACATTCTCCCTTCAAATTCACCTTTGCATTACTATTCTCCCTTCAAATTCACCTTTGGATGTTTGACTCATTCCTCCATGGAACCATCCAAGGGTTATTCTAAGTTATCTTATGTGTCATATTTATGATTATTTTGTATATCTCATCGAATATTAAGTCATTTCCACATCTTGAAAGAAATCTCAAAAAGAAATCCAAAATTGTACGAACAAATTCAATCTAACTATTTTTATATGGATTATTTTCTATGTTACCATTCACATAACCTTTTATTGATTCACCATCCAACTATACAAGCTTCACTACAAATTCTTCTATTATGTAGACAATCTTAAAGGGTCCTAACCACCTCATCATCAATTTTCCAAGGGTTTTTAAGTATTTGTTGTTAAACATAAGCATAAGAGATACATATCCAACATGGTTTTATAAATATTTATAACATATTGTGGCTTTTATCTATGTTTTTGAATGGTCACTGAATATTTCTATGAACCCAACTTCCTCCATCCTTTCCATTTCATCTAATCTAATCTTTGTTGTAAGCATTAGTGATCTATCATATTAGTTGTGATCATGATCCCTAGACTTGAAAATACATATTTTGTGGGGAGATTGTTTCTTTTCCATAAATTAAATGGAAGGGGGAATGTGTTTTTTGTCGTCCTCTTACATGTTTTTTCATAGGACCAAATTGTTATAGGAATCTTCTCATTCTAGCATCCCTTATTGCATTGTAGATTTATGTAATCCAAATTCTTGTTCGACAACACATGTATTCCAATAGAGGACGAACACCTTCAATAACCACTCAAACAAATAGATCAAAGATCAACACATTGATGTTTTTACGTGGTAAAACTCCTGTGGGGAAAAATCCACGACCTCGACCAATGTGGCCACTTGGAGCAATTTAATAATGCAAAAGAAAATATTATAGACGGATTTACAAGATATTTTCTCACTATCAATCATTGGAAAATGACCCTCCATGCTCTTTAAATAGAGATCATGGACCAATTGGGTATTAATCTATAGATCAATGTATCCATTAAGATCGAGGAGAATATGAGCCATCGGATCACTCTATGTTCGGAACATATTGTGATCGTCGGATTTCCTAACTACAAATGCATATTAATGCATACTAAACAAACACACTAGGAAAAACACTTTAACCTAACAACACATTAGACCAAGTTGATCTCAACTAACTCCTAAGTGTCTAAATATCCTATCATCCTCCCTTAAGAACAACTTGGGATAGGATTGAAGGATTTACAAAGGCGACACAATAGAAGAAGGAAGGAGGCTTTAGAGCTTATCCCCTCTTAACAACAACTTCTTGGGCTCCTAACATAGATCGAAGTTTGGAAAACTTCGTTTCTGTAAGAGACTTTGTGAAAATGTCTGCAACTTGATCTTTTGTAAGGAAAAATAACACTTCAATAACTAAACCTTGAATGAGTTTTCTGATGAAGTGCATCTGTAGGTCAATGTGTTTGTTGCGCTGATGTTGAACTGAATCTTTGGCGAGCTTGACGGCACTCTGATTGTCGCACAAAGGGTGGTCGAATGTTGTTGTTGGAAGACAAACTATGAAAGGATATGTCGAAGCCATAAGGCTTCTTGACTTGAATGAACCGTTGCTCAGTACTCTACTTCTTCTAAAGAAAGAGAAACAACGTGTTATTTCTTACATGCCCAAGTGATAGGCCCTGAACGAAGGCTGAAAACATAACCTGCAGTAGACTTTCAATCATTACTGTCATTGGCCCAATCTGAATTAGTGAAATCAACCAACAAAGGAGTCCCCCCTTAACTATAATGTATTTTGAACTGAACTGTACCTCGGACATATTGAAGTATCATTTTAGGTGCTTTCTAATGGATTTCATGGGGTGTTTGCATATACCAGGAAACAAGTCCAACAAAAAAAGAAATATCAAGACGAGTATAAGTCAAATATAAGAGGATACCAACTTATTGATGGTACAAAGTGTCATCAACTTCGGGAGAAGTACAGGTGGCAACAAGTTTGACTCCGGACTAGAAGGGAGAAGCGGTTGGTTTATAATCATCCATGTGAAAGCGACAAAGAAGGTCACAAGAATACTTATACTGAGAAGGAAAAATTCATTCCTCGGTTTGCAAAACTTGGAGGCCAAGGAAATAGTGCAAATATCCTAAGTTATCCATTTCAAGTTTCTTCTTAAGGTTGTTTTTCACATGGTTTAAAAGTTTAGGTTCACTACCAGTGAGGATAAGGTCATCAACATAAAGAACAAGTATTATGAGATGGCTTCCTACTTTCTTGGTATAGACATTAGGTTTAGAATGGCATCTCAAAAATTTGGTGTCAAGAAGAAAGTTGTCCATTTTCACATACCAAGATCGAGGATCTTGCTTAAGACCATAAATAGAGTTCTTAAGGTGACAAACAAGGCTAGAGTCATTCTAGACATAGTTAGGATGTTGTTCCATGTATATTTCTTCTTGTAAATCCCCATGCAAGAAGGTGGATTTAACGTCCATCTGATGGACCTCCCATTTATGTGAGGCGGAAAGGGAAAGAATAAGGCAGATGGAATTCATTTTGGCTACGAGGGAAAATTTTTCATTATAGCCAATACATTTAACTTGAGAGAATCCTTTGGCAACTAATCTAGCATTGTGTCTTTCAACACTTCCATCTGATGCATACTTAGTTCTGTAGACCCATTTACATTTGACAAGTTTTCTTCCTTTCAGAAGAGGTACAAGATCCCAAGTATCGTTAATCGTTAAAGAGCGTACTATTCATCCATTATTGTATCCCAATCTGGGTGACCTGAAGCTTATGCAAATGTCTCTGGATTATTATTCTATGAAACTTAAGCCAAAAGAGAAGAGGCTCATTGGAACTATGAAACTTCTGACATAGATCTGAAGGATCACTGACAAGATCACCAATCGCTTCTTGTGTTGAACGAACTCATCTAGGAAGCGGTGGTGCTAGCGCGGGTTCATGTTCAATGGACTCATCTGGAGGAAAGTGATCAGGGGAAGGTGCATTTTCATCCTCACTGTCATCATCCGAAGAAGAAGAAACTAGAATAGGAAGAGAAGATGCCAAAAACCCTAAAGATGGATCACAGGCCGAAGAAGGCACAAACATCGAATTAGGCTCACAGACCAAGAGATTTTCATCAAATTTAACATCTATTCTAATAATAATTTCATTAGAATGATGTTGAAGAAGTATGTAACCTTTGATTATTCAGAATATCCAACAAAAATACACTTTTCACTTTTAGGTTGTAAATATTTCATTTTCTCATCGGGAATGTGAGCCCATGCTTGATCCATATTATTTTGAGAACGACATGAAGATGGAAATAAAACCAAGATATAACAATGAAATACACAAAAATATAGAAGAGAACACATAAATACAATGAAACCCAACTTCTATTACTAAATAAGATAGAAAAACATTGTAGAAAACTAGAAAAATGGGGTAGCTTATCTCTACCCCATTGCATGCTTAAAGGGCCTCCTTCACCTCAATTATATATGAGAGAGTGAGAGGAGAACAATTCTCATGATGCATGTGGGATAAATTGGACTAAGTTTATAAAATGCCATAGGCATGTAAAATAATAGGACTTCCCGAATGATCACCCATCCCAATACTACTCTAGTTTGAGCGTGCTTAACAGCGGAGTTCTAATGGGATCAGATGCATTAACGCTATGTTGTAGGCATGTACATAAGACCACTATGAAATCATTAAATGATGTATGTAATTAACAAATGAAGATGACATTACATTCCATTCCCCATAAAAAGGGTGAATATCATGGTTTATCAAAACTACATGCTCAAAATGGTGATTCAGTGGAAGAGGTGGATGGCCATTGAGATCCATATGGATCATTCCTCCCCCCTTAGGAATAAATGGTCCCCATTGCATCAAGTTCCCTTGGGATATGGGGACTTTTCTTCTAAATCTGAAGCTTGTTGTGTTGCTTGCCTTGTTGAAGAAGCTTTCATGCTTAGCTTGTTGAAGGATGTCATGAACCTGTTGCTGGAGGAGTTGGATCCATTCAACCAATCTAGTTGCATGATCTACCTAAGTGTGGGAGGACTCTGTCAGTGAATATGCAACATGAAGAGTATGAGGGGTTACGTTATAACCTTGCTTGACTAGGCAGTGTGGAGGCACCCCCATAGGTGTAGCAAGAACATCTTGGTACTCATCTACAATTTTGTCAATATGCTTCTGTTGGATAGAAAGGTCTTGGGTTGAGGATACCATGGTTGCAGTGTCCTTCTATTCATCTTCTGATAGGATTGTGAAGAGGCTAAAATTTGCAGTATGAGAGATTACTTTGTGTCATTTTTTTGGTGGGACAATAGTCGGAACTACCTCTGGTATCCGGTATAGCTGACCCCCCAGAGTAACAATGACGCTACGGGGTCGAGACTCATAAACAACATGACGCCTCTAGATATATGGTTGGCCTAATATAACATCATAGACTTCCAGTGGGGAAACATCACACAATACCTCATCCTTGAAGGGCTTGATGTTGTAGGACAGGCGGCACTGATGGCTGACATGAAGATCTTGACCCTGGAGAAGTCACCCGATGTTGTATGGTTGCAGGTGTGGTGTTGTTAGAAAATCCAACACCTATGTTGAGATGATGTTCTTTCGGCTTCCGCTATCAACAATAAAATGTAGTGGGGTCCCCTTGCCCACATCTGTGAATGGAAGATTCACTCTCCCTCCTCAAGATCCTCTTATGGTTGGATTGTTGCAGTTGCGACAATAGCAGTGGGTTATGCATCAATGATCTGTCTCCTTTTATTATTTTTTGAATCAGGGTCCAAGTTAGGGTTCGGCGATTTGTCATTAAGCTCGGCCACCAATGAATGTATTGAACGACATTCATCAGTGTTGTGCCAAGGGTTATTGTGGAACTCACACCACTTTCCAGTGTCTTTCTTAGACTTCTTGTTACCCTTCTTTACCTGCATCTAGGACTAGCTCTCTTGAGGTTGTTCTTCCTTGTTCTATCCATGCTTCTCCCACTTACTCTGTTGATTGAATTTCTGCTCTATTTTGACTACATATCGATAAGTAGATCCATGTGAGGATGTGTCCAAGAAATACATCTTTGTTTAGAACACAAACTGGAAAAATGGGGTAGCTTATCTCTAAAAAGAAAGAGATGTTGGCTACGCTTCATTCACAAGAAGCTTTACATCACACTCCATTGCATGCTTAAAGGGCCTCCTTCACATCAATTATATATGAGAGAGTGAGAGGAGAATAATTCCCATGATGCATGTGGGATAAATTGGACTAAGTTTATAAAATTCCATAGGCATGTAAAACACTAGGACTTCCTGGGCGATCACCCATCTCAGTACTACTCTAGCCTGAGCGTGCTTAACTGCAGAATTTTAATGGGATTCGATGCATTAACGCTATGATGTAGGCATGTACATAAGACCACTAGGAAATCATTAAATGATGTCTATAATTAACAAATGAAGATGGCATTACATTCCATTCCCCATAAAAAGGGTGAATATCATGGTTTATCAAAACCACATGCTCAAAATGGTGATTCAGTGGAAGAGTTAGATGGCCACTGAGATCCATCTGGATCAATGCTACATTTCCAAATACATGGAAGTGGCTTACATCTGGCTTAATTTTATTCCATGCTTCTTCCAGTGTTATATTTTTTAGAGCCTTTGTGGGAGTGCGATTTACTATGAAATTTTCACATTTAATGGCTTCTTCCCAATAATTAAGACTTAATCCCTTAGATTGGATCATACAATTAGCCATTTCTTTTAAAGTGCGATTATTTCTCTCAGCAACACCATTTTTTTGTGGTGTATATGGAACAATGTGTTTCATTTGGATGCCATGTGCAGTGTTGTAACCTGTAAAATTGTTGTTCACACATTTGCCTCCATTATCTATTCTTAGCCTTTGAAGTTGATGTCCAGATTCTTTTTCTACAAGGGCCTTGTGGACCAAAAACTCATCAAACACTTAACTCTTAAGTTTTAAGAAGTAACCCAAGTGCATATGGAGAAGTCATCAATGAAAGTTAAGAAATACTTGCACCCAGAAAAAGAAGGAGAATAAAATGGACCACACAGGTCATTGTGAACAAGCTGCAAAGGGGTTGAGGCATGCCAAGAGGCACGTTTATCAAAAGTGTCCTGATGATGTTTTCCGAGAACACAACCAACACAAACACCATCTTTGCAAGAAACAAGAGGAAGACAATCAACATATGTTGATTACATAGTTACTGCCATGAGAGATAGTTTAGATGACCAAACTGCTCATGACAAAGTTTTCTCAAGTCATCGCTATGAGAAACAAAAACTGATGGAAAATATGATGATCCAAAGTTGTCAAAATTGAACAACCTGGTAATATCATAAGCAATTATAGTTGCGAGGACATGCTTAGGATCTTTTAAATCCTTAATTGCAACTTGGTGAGATGAAAAATCTACGGTCTTACCTTCACCTGAATAAGTGATCTGATATATTGATAGAAGCTTGCAGGAAAGACTTGGAACACATAATACATCATTGAAATGACCATTAACTACCTGAACTATTCTAGATATCTATCATCACCAACAAATATTTTCTTGGTGTTATGTTCATTTAGAGAAGAAAATATAGCTTTATCTTTATCGATATGATAATATGCTCTAGAATCAATAAGCCACTCATCAGATGAAGAAGAAGAAGTTGCATTGAAGGAGAAACCAGAAGAAGAAAGTGCATGTCCATGAGAAGAAGAGTTAGTAGAAGAAGAATCAATATTGATGTTGTGATTCTTCATTGTTGCTTCTAAAGCTTCCATGTTCTTAAAACATTTTGACTCCATATGACCATCTTTCCCACAAAATTTGCAATGTCTGTCAGTCTTCTTACTTTTATATTGTGCTCCTTTTTCACCATTAGGAGCGGAAGCTGGATAAGAGGGTTTGGGATCCTTGTTTTGCTTGTTATTGTGGCAAGGATGTTGCTTCTTTGAATTCTTGGATTTATATTTATTTCGAGCCACTAAGTATTTGTTGGAAGTACATGCAGTGTTGATCACTCCAAGTTGCATAAGTTTATCTTGCTCTCTAATCAAAGCATAACGAAAAGACTCATGAGAGGGATTTTGGCAAGCACTCCCTAGATATTCTATGGTGGCATAAAAGGTAGACACGAACACAGAATGTGCACTACTAAGCTAAGAAAGAATAATATAGATGCATCGGTCTTCCTTCGGATCTATTTTTCACTCTATACATAAAATTCTAAGTGTTTTGAACTTAGATAAACAATCTTCAATGCAAGGTAAATCATTGGGACTTAAATTCATTAACTGATTTTCTATATGGTGGGTTTGAATAATATTTTTTTTTATCAAACACGGCTTCAAGACTTTCCCAAGATTTATCTGGGCCATCAATTCCTTGAAGGTGAAACCTTAAATCATGAGATATGGAAATTCCAATTAGTCCATATGCTTCGTCATTCTTATTATCCCATTTTACTTTATTTTCACCATCATTGGGTTCTTGTTCTTTCCCCAAGGTAATCTGTTACAACCCTTTACTTCTTAATTCATACTCCATATAGGATTTCCATGAGAAGTAGTTGGTACTAATAAACAAAATATCACTAGGAAAATCCATATTAAATATGCAGAGATTATGGATTTAAAGGTTGAAATTGATGATCTAGATGGAAATTTCTTGAAAAAATAGGTTGTTTAAAAAATGGCATTGAAAACAGACTTTGGATGTGAAAGTTGTGCCCTTTTGGAAAAAAGAATAAACAGTAATCAAAGAGCCACGTGACAAGTAGAAGTTGTTCCACGTGGTGATACCCCTCCTTCTAATAACCTCACTTTTACAAATATGTTGTTTATGAAGTGATGCACTTTTATAGAATAAGCGGGAATCACTTTTACAATGAAGTTACTTTGTAAATTAAAGTTGCATGCAAAAAGTAACTAAAAAGGAAATATTAAAGCTACTTTATAGTGATTCACTTTTCTAATTTAAGTGAAATACACTTTATGATGAATGCATGAACTTTTTCAAAAGTAACAAAAAAAAGACTTGAACTCAATACCTATTACTCAATAAGGTAACATTTAACCAAGTGAGCTAGTGAAAAACACATTATAATCTCAAGAAGGAGGATTGGGGGTGTTGTTGTTGTTTTTGTAGGAGATGGTCTTGGAGTGCATGCTAAGAAAAATAAAAAATTCATGTGTTTACAAAAAAAAAAAAATTGTTTCTCGATGCCAACAAGGGATAGATATTGGTTATTTTACCCCCTATGTTTCTGATTTATTGAGATCGCACAGAGCGCATGACAAAGAGCATACCTAGACAAGAAAACCCTTTCCCTTTTGTTTCTAATTTTTCGAGATCGCATAAAGCACAGGGAAAAGAGCATATGCAGATCGAAAAGAATAGAAAATCGAAAATAAATAAATAAAATATAAAACTGAAATAAAATCGAAATATTATCTCTTTAAAAATTTAAAAGAGCGTATTTAGGCTTTATACCTCGAGATGTGACTGAAATGGATGTATCTTGGGCAAACGGAAACCTTTTTCAGGGAAACGAAAAGTGTTTCTAGATTAAAGAAGTGCTTTGAATGCAATGGAATAGTCCTTTTGACATAGAAATGTACAAAAATCATAGAAACCATAGATGTGGCAACACGGTTTCAAGATCTCAAACTATAACGGGAGAGGATCTTCAAATGTCCTTTGATACCATGTTCGACGACACGGGTATTCCAATAGAGGATGAAGTGAAGAAGGGTGAATTTCGAAGTGAAGATGAGGTGAAGAAGGAAGAAATTCCAAGGGAAGATGAAGTCTTTTGATGATTTGTTCTAAGGTTTTTCTTTAAAGGTCATCTTGACATTTTCGATATAAATATTTTTCTAGAACAATTCAGATGGTGAAACTTGGAGGTGTTTTAGAAGAGATAGCAAAGACTATTTCATACAAATTTCAGGTCTTGAATCATTACAGGTTTGGAGTTATACTCAATGGAAGTAGAGGTTTTTAAAACTAGGGTTTTCTTCTTCAAAACGAGTCATCTTGTCATTTTCGCTATAACTTTTTTTCAAGGACAATCCAAGGAGATAAAATTCAATAAATTTAAGAGAAGATATAAAATAAGATTGGATACAAGTTTCATATCCTAATTCATTACAAGTACAGAGTTATATCTATTGGAAGTTAGGGTTTGTGACTAATCCAAAAACTAGTCCCAAACAGGTGTTCGAGATAAAATGGTTATATCTGAAGCTTGGTAGGTCCAAATTGAATTCCACTTGTTGCATTAGAAGAATAAAATATCCTGATATCTGAGGTCCAAGTTTTAGAATTAGAAATGGAAAATTAAGCTTGTCGCGAATCTTACAAGTTTGCATATTTGAGGTATAGTTTTGAGCAGTTTTGTCTGCAGATTTAAGAAGTGATTTTGGGATTGTATTTGAAGATTGATTTGATATTTATCATCATTTAAATTATTCCAAGGGGATTGGTTACTCCTTCCAGTAGGTGCTGGAAAACTCAGGGAGTGGATGCTTCCTTCAAGTTGTGCTTGTAAAATCTTGAAACTACTTAAGAAAAGTTTGTGGTTTTCCCCCAGTTGGGTTTCCACGTAAAAAATTGTATGCAATGTGTATGAGTTTATGTGATGATGAATTACATGATTAATGATTAATGATTAATTTTTATGTAGTGATTGAAGTTTCAAATTGTTGAAATAACTCTATACTGATTCACCCCTCCCCCGCACCCCCACCTCCTTAGTATTCTTGGATATTCTAACAATTGATATCAAAGTGAGTTCCTTCAGGAACAATCTAAACACTAGAAGGAATATCATGGATAAACAAGGAGAATTTACCAAAAATTGAACACCATTGTTTGATGGGAAAAAATTATGATTTTTGTAGCATAAGAATAAGAGCATTTTTGCAGGCACAAGGATTTGATGTTTGGCAAGTTGTAGTAAATGGATACATTGCATCAGCTTCTCCCCCAATAGATAATGCTGGGAAAAATATTAGTGAATACAATTCAAAGTCTATAAATTACATTCTAAGTGGTTTAGCAGGTTCATAATTTGTTAAGTTTATGCATTGTGATTTTGTAAAGGAAATCTGAGACAAGCTTAAAAATGTTTATGAAGGAGATGCTAAAGTCAAAGGGGCCAAGATTCAAACTTACAGAGGACAATTTGAACATCTAAGAATGAAGGAATATGAACATATTGCAACTTATTTTCTCTGAGTTGATAAAATTGTGAATACTATAAGAGGACTAGGAGAAAATATTTGAAATTCAGTTGTTATGCAAAATTTATTGAGATCTCTCCCAATGAGATTTGACCCAAAAATATCAGCTCTAGAAGAAAGACAAGATCTGACTATGTTGAGCATGGATCAATTATACAGAATACTTATAACATATGAAATGAGAACAGAACAGGAAAATCCATCCAGAAGGGAAGAAACTTTCAAAGCCTCCAAGAAGACAAGAAAGAGTAGGTTGAGTTTAAAACCCTGCACCAACAATAGTGATTATTGAGATACTGAAGAATAAGCCAACTTTGTGAGAAATCTGAAAAGAGGAATCAGCAAGTACAAAGGTAAGCTTCCTCTCAAATGCTTTAATTGTGGTAAAGTTGGCCATTTTTCTTCCAAATGTCCTTATGCAAGGGGTTCACATAGTGATGAAGAAAAAGTTCCTAAGAAAGAAAACAAATATCATAAAAGAGACAAGGAAAGAAATAAAGGAATATTTTTTAAAAAGAAATACCTCTATTCAAAAGACGATAGTTCCTCATCCGATGAATATGATGATTGTGACAGTGACTCAATAAGAGTACTCTTCATGGCATCAGAGACTCAAGAGGAAACTACTGAAAATAATGAAGGAGACTATGAAGAAGAAGGAGAAGTGAATCTTGAGGCAGAATTGATCAGTGCCTTAAGTGATCTAAGAATAGTAAGAAAGAAAAAAAAGTCTCTCAAAGAAGAGTTGAGTAAATTGAGGGAAGGCTTTCAAAACCCTAGCAAAAATTTTGAAGAAGCCAAGCAAACTATCATAGATCTAAGGATTCAATTGCAAGAAGCCAACATGATTGAAAAAACACTCAAGAGACAATGGAAGAAAAGAAGAAAAAAAAAAGAATATGAAAGTTGAAATAGTATCACTAAGAAAGGAACTACATAAGAAGGACATCTAACTAAATTTTGGCAATAGCACCAAAATACCGAATGAAATCATCTACAATAAAAAACCATTCTATGACAAGTCTGGACTTGCATACAAACAAATTAATATTTATTAGGGTTCAATCTCTACAATGACATGAAATGAAGAAGAGAAAATAAGTTATGCAAATACTATCAAGAAAGAAGAATGCAAACCTCTAAAGGAGGACATATAGAAACTAGAAATAAAGAAGAATCAAGAAGAAGATTGTGCATTCAGATAAACATGGAATCAACAACCAACAATGAAGACGACCCAAAAAGAAGATCACAATTCACAAGAATAGCACCAACTAAAAGACCACCCACACCCAGGTACCAAAATAATTTTATTGTCGTGTGTTATTCTTGCAATAATTTTGGGCATAAAGCCATAAATTGCAGAGCCTCTGCAAAGGGTAGAAACACCTGGAATAGAAGTATCTATGAAAATCCCAAGAATCATTATGAAGGAAATTATCCCAGAAATCCTCATGAGGTGTTTCACATAAATTATAATGGTTTCGGTGCTCTATGTTATGAAATTGAATGCTACAAATGTAACAATTTTGATTACATATCCAAAAATCGCAGAAGTGATTTGATAATTTCTTCAAGGGAAACTAGGCATGTTCCTTTCAATCATATAGGGGAACAACATATAACTTGGAAAAGGAAGCAAGAATATTTGAAGGTTGAGGAATGTGGGTTTGCCTTACAAGCCCAAAATAGAAGAATCGAATTGATCCAAGTGGATATTAGTGGCCACCCACCTATTCCAACTGGCTCATCTTGACAGTTTTAGTTTAGCACGTTCTTCTGTAATTCTTTGTAATCATGGGTTCTACACTTATGGGGTTGTCTAAATCCATACACAGCTTCTAGGTGGATATTGGTGGCCTCCCACCTAATCCAACTGGTTTATTTTGGAAGTTTTCATGTCAGTACATCTTTTTGTACTTCCAGGGTCGTTTTGGGGCCCTAAATAGTATTTTTTTGCCTTGTCACAGTGAAAATGTAGACGGAGTCAAATTTTGGTGGCATAATGTGTATTTCTTCAAAATACCTTTCCAACAGGCTATCACATGCCTAAAATGGAGAGCGTATGCAAAATTTATGACCCCGGAAAGTTGAGGTATCAACTTACCCATCGGGGCCCACATAAATTTTGGTGTTTTATCTCCGAGGGTTAAGTTTTTGGATGTCTAGGGTTTTAGAATTCATAAGTAATGTTAAAAATGCCTCTGGAGCCTCATTGTAATCATTCTTCTCAGATGGATGCACGTACTAGCCACATCTCTTCTCATAGATAGCTACCACCATTCGAGAAGTTGTTTTCTATTCTGCAGTTTTACAATTTCAGCCTATTTTATTTACTCAATAAAAGTTATTGTTCACTGGATATCTCTTGTTGTTCTATGTATCTATGTGTTAATGTATTCAATCTATTATTCACTTTGTTCTGCTCATAAATTTGGATCAGTGGTATCAGAGTGGTCTGCTCTTCATTTATTTTTCTCCGTGCATGTCCCCGACAAGATCTAGGTAAAATAAGTTGGGAGTCAAACCAGTCGATCCTTTGCAAGATTGGTCATGTCGAGCCCAACAACAACTCATGGGGGATGAGAATAAATATGATGGATTAGGAGATCCTTTTAAACTATTGATCAAGGAATCCCTAGCACGACAAAGGAACAAAATGATGGATAACTTTGCACACATCCTTCGGCGGCTGCCCAAAGGAGACGCATCTTCATCAAGCAGCCATGAAACCCCCTTCAAGGTACAAGTAAATTTTGATATTCCATTATTTGAAGGACTAATAGATGTGGATTTTGTAGATAAATGATTGAATACTCTCGAAGGGTATTTTTCAGTCCACAATTTTTTCGACAAGGAGAAGATTACTTTTTCACTCCTTAAGGTTGTCCCCCATGTTAAGTACTGGTGGGATACTTACTCTGAGAAAAGGGCCATAGAGGAATAAAAAATATTTGTACTCACCCCAACATGGGATTCCTTTATGGATTACATTAAATCACAATGCTACATTGTTGGAAGCTACGAGGACTAATACACAAGATGGACCACGCTGTGTTAAGAAAGGGACCAAAAAGTACCATATTTCACCAATATTTTCCATACCCTGCACACCAAACTGGGTATCAAATAATTTGAATGACATCTCATGCTCAAATACCGTGGTTGTCTACATAGATACATTCAAACAGAAATGGATTTTATAGACATTTCATCATTGGGTGTGGCTTATAAATATGCTTTCAAGATCAAGCAAAAATTTAAGCAGAAGAGGCGATAGTTTGGATCTGTAAACTCCTCACAACTAAAGCAGATAAAAGGCAGCCCCAACCCACAACACAGGGGACAAATAAAATATGGCCACTCTCAGGACAACCAATCCAAGCTGCAACCCAATAAGGGTAATGAGAAGTCAAAGAAGGACACGGGAAAGTGGTGTGAATACCATAAAATCCCTTGGCACAACACCGAGGAATGTCACTCCAAGCAGTCACTGGTGGCCAAGCTGAAAGCTTCCGAGTCAAAGGTAGATTTAGACTTTGAATCAAATCCATATGGAGGGAATTAGATTATTGATGTTGAACCCAACGCCATTGTCTCTACCACCAAAGTCTAGCCAAGTGAACCAGAAGAACTAGAGGAAGGGGAACTGTAACACACCCACGACGGGGCATAAAAAAAATTTCTTTTCTTAAAGGATAGATTCTTTGTTCATGGTTTCTAATTTGGAAATTCGGGGAACCAGTCTGACCTCCTGGTCAAGGATATCTGATTATGAAGCCAAATGACTCTTTGAGACACTGATGGTCTCGCTCTGTAATTAAACGTAGACCCCTTCGACTTCTGGGTGCAAGTCTAATGGTACCCATGACCTTCCCCTTTGCGCCTATGAAATCTTAGAGTCTGGACACTAGCTCCTTTTATAATAAGCCCCTTCCTTGATATGACCTTGGGAGATGGCCTTACGTAACCACGCAATTGCAGGCACGGCCAAGGGTGGTTTGAAACCAAACTACCTTTCGCCCCACAATTCACCTGGAGCCTCCATGTGTCCTTTCTCCAAAACCGTGGTCTGGATTGCGGTCTCCCTCAACTTTTTAAATTTCCCACACCTTTGGTGCCCACAATGCGACGGGACCGTCAATATCACGACCTTGACAGTGCTTCTGAATTAACAGCTCAGATCTATCTTTTCTGAATCTACGGATCAGATCTAAGCTTTCAAAATCAACGGCTGTGATTTATTTCATGATTCGGGTTTCGGGAGTTTCAACTCTCAACTTTCGCTTCCTTTGTTGGTAGTTATCTTCTAGAGTGGAAGATATGTTGACACCTGTCCTCAACAAATGGACAGTTCTGATGAGCTCCAACTCTCCGGCCTTCGGGAGTTCTTACTCCTTCATTCACCCCTTTCTCCTGGAGTTGTATATTGTATTCCACGTGTCTACTCTGATCAACGGTCTATATCCGCTCTTCACAAACACAAATATCGACAGTGAATCCTTCCCGAGTGTCAGATCTTCTGACACATGTCCTCTCCAAATCAATGGCCCTGGTCCTCTTCAAGACTTCAGGCTAAGGAAGTTTCAAGCTTCTACGCTCTTGTTTCTTCCGAAGTGAATTCACCTAGAGATTATGATCTATCAACACGTACTCTCTTGGTGATCAACAACCATGACCTACTTTGGGTCTTTACTCGGATTCCATAGACTTACACCACATGTCCTCTAGATCCAACAGTTGATGTTTACTTCGGGTCTTTGGATTTCTCAAACCTCAACCTTCTCTGTCCTTCAAAGTGTGGATTTATGTCGCATGTCCCTCTGAATCGGATGGATGAAACTCACTTTGGATTTTTGGGGTTCAGAAATCTCAACCTTTGCTCCCTCCTGAAGCTTGTGATATGTCACCATGCATCTGTCTAGATCTGACGATCCAGATTCACTCCGGACTTCGGGTTTCGGGAGTTTCAAATCTCAAATAAAACCTTCGAAGTGATTCTTCCGTGAGCCTTGGATCTGTTGACATGTACCTCCCATGACTACCAACGATCAGGATTTACTTCGGTGATTTCAAGCTCTCCTTGACCACAAGCTCTCATTCAGAGGTTGTGGATCTTGCGCCACCTATCCCTCTTGGCGATGAACGACCCCACTTCACTTCGGGGCTTCGGGGCATCGGGACTTTGGCCAGTCAACCCTCCTGTGCACACAAAGGTTAAAACTCATGCACTTTACCTTAGATCGGACGACTATCATCTGCTTGCACTCAGATCCGATGGTTAGGATATGTTCCCTTCTCAGGGCTTCTCCTCTTCTTCCCTGGACATTGATCTAACGGTCCAGGCTTCTCCCAACTTGGAAGAGTTTTGTAGATGTTCAAGGCCTCAGCCTTCGTTCTTCCTGCAAGCCCGACTATCTTGGGTCTCGCCTTTTCTCTTGAAAATGTTATCTCTTCTAAGATTTTCAATTCTCTCAGACTAACGATACCAAAGGACTTTGTCACTCTGCGGATTTCCTAAGGGGCTCACAACCATCCCTCTCACAATTGTTCAAGGTTTGGCGATCATGATCCGACCAATACCAAGGTGTCCGTCGATCGACGGTTCATAGTAATTGCGGGGCCCCAACGTGTGTGCTCTTTATCAGAGATCTCAACCTCCAAAATTTGGAAAGTGCCCACTCAACTCTAGTCTGATCCTAGTCGTTTATCTTCCATCCCCAACGAGATCAATGACATGGGTTGATTGTGAGCCGTGAACTAGCAGGTCTGTTAAATTCACCTTCACACTCTGCAATGATTCTCAACCGTCAATTAAATCGAGCAGCTGGTATTTGATTCAATAACTCCAGTGAGTATTTGAGTTGATCTGACGACCAAGATGGCCTCTCCTCCCGTTAAATGGCTCACATCCATCTCCACTGTCAAATTCTTAAGTCATGTGTAGTTATGGTAAATTGACTATGCTATACCTCCTAGATCTGACAGTCGGGACGGTTCCTGAGCATCCACGGATCTAAGGTTCAGAGTTAACTTTAGGACTTCATGGATTCTACCTCCCTTATGATGAACTCGCTCAGTTATTCAAACTCATGAAGTATGAATGACTCCAAGGGTTAACTCCCACATTCTTTCCCATATCCAACGGTTGCAACAGGCTGTGGCTTCTTCTGAATAGATTTTGTTCGTTCGTCTTCCAAACAAGGGAACCTTCCCTTTCGATACTTCAGCCTCGCTACTCTTCCTGAGATTTGTTATCTCTGAAGGACTTAAGATCTTTCCACTCTTTCTTTTAAACTTAACGCTTGGAAGAATCCTTCCGCACACCCCTTACGCTCATTCGTCAACTCTAGAACTTAACTAGTTCTCGGTCTCTGCATGCCTCATAGAGAGCTTGTGCATAAGTGCACTATCTCTCCTGAGCTTTAACAGACTCCCTCCTCCAAGGGACTCATAATGACTAGGAGTGTCGACATGCATACATGAAATTGTGCCCAAGGTCGACGAACTCACAATTCGTGGATCTAGCTTAAGCCACCACATGGCGCAATCATTTACGAATACAAAACATGTCCAATCCATACTTGCTTAAATACACAATTTAAATAGGAATAGAGTGATACAGTATAACCATTAAGAAAACATACACATTCATGGGTCCTTCACAGTATACCCCATTTCATTACATAATTACAACTTCATTTCACAGAGTATGAGAGTACTTATCTATTACAAGTTTCATCCAACCAACTAATTGTGGGTGTGTGCCTTTCCACCCAACCATAGGCTTAGAGGCATTCATTCTTAGCACTCTGGCCACCCCTGTGCCAATCCATGATATCACTAGGGAATTTACGCCATCTCTCAGAGAAACTCTTTATGTCACAGCGACCCTGTGAAGTTTATCAGATGCTTCCTCAGCATCAAGCTTGCATTCGGGTTCTTCGGGTTGTGTTCTCAGCACTTCCTTTGGGTTCGCACATCTCTCTTACGATCTTGTGTTCTCCTCTCGTGTCTCTATATGTATCTTACCTTTCCTCCTTTGGAAGGTTTTTTGACCTGTCATGTTCCTTGTGTCAGAAGGAAGCTCAGGTCTATAGTGTAAATGTGTTGAACCTGCACAGAATAGATCTAGCTAGAAAATACTACACACATTTGCAGAGAGAAATTGAGAAAGAAGAAGCAAGATAGAAAGAATGGAAGAATTCTCATTAACTGTATTCCACACTCAAAGACTGAATAATTTACAATAGATATAGGATACATGAGTAACTAATGAGCCATGGTGGTGGTCTAGATTGATCCGGACACACACCAAGAGTTATAAGAGTAAACTGCCACCTAGTCTAGTCTCTCAGGCAGTTACGGGAGTGAACTGCCACCTAGTTGAGTTAACTAGTCAACTAGTCTTCAGTTAATTGATTGAACAAAGAGTAGTGAGTTGGTGATGATCCTAGTGTTGCATGGTGACAAAACCAATGCAAAATCTAAACTCAACTCAATTAGTCAAACTGAAGTGTCAACTAAAAGAGAATATTCTCCAGGTGGAATATTCTCCCCTAAAATATAGGAGACTAGATAATGACTAATTATGACTAATAAACAAGGAATAACCTTAGGAAAAATAAATCCTAGGTGTGTGTGAAGTAACTCCAATATACAGGTCTTTGTGGTACTTCAAGCTAACATCCTGCAGCTAGAACATGTTTCCATTCATGGGGGTGGTTGATGATTCAACCACTGGTCCTTTCTTCATTAACTAATTTATTTCCTCTAGAGATATCATGTCTCGTACTTCAAGGCTTCACCCCCAACAGTCAGTTATGGGCAGTTTAACAATAATAAATTTACATTTTTTGCATGCCTTGGCATGGTAATCCTATTTTAAGATTAATTACAAGCTGGGGGAAACAGGGTGTTACAATTCCCTCCCCCTTAAAGGAACATCATCCTCGGTGTTCTTTCTCAAAAACACCTGTCATGCCTTTTTCATTCAGTTGTTTCAGAAATCTTGATCCTTCTTCCTTGGTCGGGTCCTTTTTCAGACCCTTAATCTTGGTCATTTGCTTTCAATAATTCTTGGACAACAAGCACATTAATCATAGTCTTATGCAAAAACATTGCTCAAAAATTCCTAGGAAATTTTCATAATCTTAGCACAATAATTATTTGCGCAATTTGTGGATTTGTATCCACATGGTTGTTTTGTTATCCATGATCATTGTTTTTCCTTGACATACCCATTGGGTGCATGATCCCAATCAATAGTTTACAAGAAATATTAAGGTCTTATCTTCCTTTCGGTCACTCACCCTCCATGCCCAGGCTCAGGCATCCCCTTCTCTTCTATACAGTCCCTCGGGTGATCCATATTGCCTTGCCAAGGTTTTATCGCACAGGAAGAACTACCCATCATGTGAATGATCCCAATCAATAGTTTACAAGAAATATTAACGTCTCCTCTTCCTTGTGGTCACTCTCCCTCTAGGCCAATGCTCAGGCATCCCCTTTTCTTCTATACAGTCCCTCAGGTGATCCATCTTTCCTTTCCAAGGTTTTCTCGCACATAAATAATTCCAGAGACTCTATCGAGTCTTACAGTCAAGGCGTCCCTTAGACTTGCTCTATCAAGGCATCCCTTTGGCTTGTGTTACCTCAACACAACATATTCTAGGCGATCATGGCTTACCACAGGGTTCTCATGGATCAGTAGTAGCCATTTTTCATGCTTTTATAGCTTGACAACCTTCTGGCTCAGCGAAAGTTAGGAACGAAGGTTACTCTCCTTCTCCCAACTCAATAATAGATAGGGACAAAGGTTACTCTCCTTCTCCCGACTCAATAATAGATAGGGACGAAGGTTACTCTCCTTATCCCGAGTCAGTCTCTATTTCGTGCGATCGGATTATACTCTTTCTCACTCGTATCACAGGCATATAAAAATTCATGAGATATCATCATAAATTTGAAATTCAAAATTTTCTTGTAAATTTGTGACCCACATATATCCAAATTCCACATTTTGTTTCCATATTTGTTTCGTACAGGAAATAGATTCATAATTATGGGACTTTCCTTCCCATATCGGTTTGGATCAGTAGGTAATTGGTCTTCCTTATGGCTTACAATGCTGCCATATTCAAGACTCATTTGCTTTCTGGACTTTCAACTTCGATCAGCCAAACAAATTGTTAGTTTCCATGCACATACATTTTATTGCACCTTTATAATGTCATCACAAACAATTTCATAATTGTGCATACTAACAATCAAATTCACTTTCTCAAAAAAAGGAAATACCATTCCTTGCAGTTTGGCTCAATAGGCAATTGGTCTTCCTTATGGGCTTACAATACTGCCATATCCAAGACCCATTTCCTCCTGCAATTTCAACATTCCTCGGCCAAACAAATTGTTAGTTTTCATGCACATTACCTTTTCAAAATCAAGCATACTAACAGTCCAAGTCATTTTCATCTATTCAAGGATACAAAGAAAAAGGATACCTTATCCCTTACCTATGTATCATTTCAGCCTACCAAATTTTTCAGAATGTAATTCAAATATCAATTAACCTTAATGAATGTGCCAACATTTGTGGCCACATTCATATCCAATGCACCTTTGCATTGATTTTAAGTTTCCCACACTTTACGACAAGTACTTTGTCATGGTGCATTGGAGCTTAGCCAAGATTTTCACCATATGGTTTATTCATTCACATTCATTGTTGCAGTAGGACTATACTTCCGGACAGGATGATCACGATTCCCAAATCAATATACATGAAACTCAAAAGTTTCACATGAATGCCTTTAAGCCTTCTTATGCAACATTCGTTCCCTCAATGCATTCCATGCAGTGTGCTATCTATGAGCACTTTTGTTCACAATCGTTCCTTGATTGGTCCATGTATTCATGACATATCAGTTCATGAATTCTTCCGAGTATTACAATCAGTCTTTACTACCAGAGGTTCACACCTCCATCATTTAGGTTCTCCTTCCTTACTCAAACCCTTCTTGGGTATCCAAGGCATACACTTCCTTTCAACGTTCCATACATAACATTAAGACCGTAAAACATTTCAGAAGGGATTCCTACCCAATCCCTTCATACCTTGTGCCACATAGGCATGAACATCTTTATATCGGTTTTGATTGTTAGCACCCCCTCTGATATTATCCCATCAGTGGTGCTCCATGGGGACTTTTAAAGTCCCTTCAACAATCTTTAAACAATAACCTTCTCATAATCATCCTCTGATTGAGGTTGTTCGTTATTGGAAACTGTCTTTCTCAACATTTCCAGACTATTTCTTTCTACACATGACATACATCATAAACACATTAGTCATCATGTAAATTAAAAATGCAAGTACCATCGCATTTAAATTAATAAAACATTTTTAGACATGTCCTAGCATATATGTATGCACTTCATCACATTATCCTTAATGTTTTCATTAGTGCAATACCAACAGTTCTCAATTGTTTCTGCAGTAATACAATCCTCGTCACTCTGGTGTCAAAACATTTACTTCTATTAGTAAATCACCTTTCTCATTCCAGAGGGAACATAAAACATAACAAGAAAAGATTTAGGAGCTCTCCCCCTTCTTCCAATTCTTTCTACATTGCCTGGGGCTTTCCATCCCAGTTGAGTTATCTCTAAAGGCCTTACTGCCTTTTCTTAACATGGCTTCAACCAAGCCTATTCAATCAAACATACTCCTTTATTCATTCATTAGTCTCATATTCATTACATGATGCTTTCAAAATGTAATCTAGGATTATTATTATTATTATTATTATTATTATTATTATTATTATATATATATATATATATAAGCTTGTAGTTCATAGCTCAGTTCCTCAGTAGTTACTAAGGTCGTGACTTTGACCCCCTGAGTCCTGACAGAGTTTTTACACAGTTCTTCCACAGGGGACTCCTTCAGCATGCAATTTTCTTATTGCACGTCCATCACTATATGTGTTGGACTCAACCTTGAGTTAGTTTTTATCTGTTTACCAAATATTCCCTGAGGAATATAAACATGCATATTTTTCATGTACCTAATTATGTATCCATACGTATTCTAGTTTTGTTAACTTACATCCATGATATATTTAACCATGTTCATAATCCTAAGCCTGCATGTAGTTGTCATAGGTATATTTCACAGCCCACCTACATCTCTACTTTTAAGATCAGTCAACTCAGGATTGTTCACAATCCTTCTCATGTGATTCTCAAAGGCATAATCATTTGCCTCTTATTATGACAACGGAGCATCTTTTCTCATTTACCCTTTTTATCTAATTATATTGGTATTTCCTGAGGAAAGGGAATACATTCCCCCTCAATCTATTATTTGGAACAAAAATTTCATGACTCTTAGGAATAGAGTAAGCCATGCATCCATAGTATTCATTTATTCTGGACAAGATCAATTCTTGCTTTATATTTCACTCATCAGGGAACCATATTGTATCTATAACTATACTCTTACATCATACATGTGCATCACTTGCACGTTTAATATCATTCATACCTAACTGGTATTAATACCATGCTTCATATTAGGAAGCTCCACAATGCATTAAAACCATGCACTCAAGCATAATTAAACACAGATAAGTATTCATCATGCTAGCTTATTACTTTCACTTTTTCCATGTCATTCACACACATGGACATATCAGGATTCTATATCCTTTTCCCAAGGATCTTCCAATCATTCTTATGATCATGTATACACATTCGTGTATAAGTAGGTGCATCTCTTGCACCTTTTTACCTCATGCATTCGCTTGATAGTTTAATTTCATCATTAGTGTCCTTTAGTTTGAAATTTCAGTCATTTACAGGACTAATCTCACAGTCATATATCGTATTGAGGTTGCCTTCTCTCATGGAAATAACCAACCAGGGTCACTTTCCTTTTTATACGACAACGTCTATCAAGAAAACATTCTTGCCTCGGCGTCCATAGGCTTTTTCCCATCTCACTTTTCTCTGTTCAAGAGGAGTTATATACTCTGATTTTAAATTAAAGCAGTAACTATAGCTTCCAAGGATCCTACCTGGTCCTATAAGATTCCTTTAATCCCACAAAGGTATTAACCATTATACAATCCACTATCATCAGTGCCTAAAGTTCCAACTGCCCATGCTTAAAAGCAGTGTTATGAACACCAGGTCATCCGTCCTTCAGGCTTCAACTGCCCTTGACAGAGTGTTGCCACCTTTAGGTATCCACATTCAAGTCTTATTATAAATGTTAATTAGCATATCCCTACTCTGGTAAGAGTAGTTATCACTTTGACAACGGGCAAAAGAAATTCTTCTGCTAAAATTCAACAAGAATTCCCAAAATCACAGGTTCAATATGTAGTCCTTCTCCTCAAGGAGTAAATGCAGATAAAAATACCTCCTTACGCGACTCATACATGAGCCCAAGCATGCCAAGTTTTGTAACCATGCTTTGATACCAATTTGTAACACACCCACGACATGGCATAAAAAATTTCGCTTTTCTTAAAGGACAGATTCTTCCTTCATGGTTTCTAATTTGGAAAGTCGGGGAACCAGTCCGACCTCTTGGTCAAGGATCTCCGATTCTGAAGCCAAACGACTCTTTGAGACCCTGATGGTCTCTCTCTGTAATTAAATGTAGACCCCTTGGACTTCTGGGTATAGGTCTAATGGTACCCGCGACCTTCCCCTTCGCGCCTACGAAATCTCAGAGTCTGGACACTAGCTCCTTTTTTTCTAAGCCCCTTTCTTGATATGACCTTGAGTGATGGTCTTATGTAACCACATGATTGTAGGTGCGGCCAAGGGTGGTTTGAAACCAAACTACCTTTCTCCCCAAAATTCATCTTGAGCCTCCACGTGTCCTTTCTCCAAAACAATGGTCTGGATTGCGACCCACCATCAACTTTTTAAAGTTCGTGCACCTTTGTTCCCCGCAATGCGATAGGACTGTCGATCTCATGAACTTAACGGTGCTTCTGAATTGATGGCTCAGATCTATCCTTTCTGAATCTACAGATCAAATGTAAGCTTTCAAAATGAATGACTGTGATTTATTTCATGATTCGAGTTTCGGGAGTTTCAACTCTCAACTTTCGCTTCCTCCGTCAGTAGCTATCTTCCGGAGTGGAAGATCTGCTAACACATGTCCTCAAAAAATGGACGGTTCTGATGAGCTCCAACTCTCCGTCCTTCGGGAGTTCTTGATCCTTCATTCACCCCTTTCTCCTGGAGTGCTCCATACCCAGAGTTGTATATCGGACGCCACGTGTCTACTCCAATCAACAGTCTATATCCTCTCTCTCCACAAACACAAATCTCTAGAGTGAATCCTTCTGGAGTGTCAGATCTTCTGACACATGTCCTCTCCAAATCAATAGCCCTGGTCCTCTTCGGGACTTCGGGCTTCGGAAGTTTCAAGTTTCTACGCTCTCATTTCTTCTGAAGTGCATTCACTCGAAGATTCCCGTCTATCGACACATACCCCTCTTGGCGATCAACAGCCAGGACCTACTTCAGGTCTTTACCTAGAGTCCATAGACTTATGCCACCTGTCCTATGGATCCGATGGTTGACGCTTACTTCGGGTCTTCAGAGTTCTCAAACCTCAACCTTCTCCTTCCTTCGAAGTGTGCATATTTTTGTCGCGTGTCCCTCTAAATCGGGCAGCTGAAATTCACTTCGAAATTCCCGAATTTGGAAATCTTAACTCTCAACCTTTTTTCCCTCCTGAAACTTGTGATCTGTCACCACGCATCTCTCTGGATCTGACGATCTAGATTCACTTTGGACTTCAAGTTTTGGGAGTTTCAACTCTCAACTGAAACCTTCAAAGTGATTCTTCCCGGAGCCTCAGATTTGTTGACATGAACCTCCTCTGACGACCAATGGTCAGGATTTACTTCGGAAATTTCAAACTCTCCTTGACCACAAGCTCTGACTTAGGGGTTGTGGATATTGCACCACCTGTCCCTCTTGGCGATGAATGGCCCCACTTCACTTCAGGGCTTCAGGACTTTGGCCAATCAACCCTCCTGTGCACGCAAAGGTTAAAACTCGTGTACTTTACCTTAGATCGGACGACTATCATCCCCTCGCGCTCAAATCTAACGGTTATGATCCATTCCCTTCTCAGCACTTCTCCTCTGCTTCCCTGGACATTAATCTAACAGTCCAGGATTCTCCCAACTTGGAAGAGTTTTGTAGATGTTCAAGGCCTCAACCTTCGTTCTTCCTGCGAGCTTGGCTATCTTGGATCTCGCCTTTGATCTTGAAAATGTTATCTCTTCTGAGCTTTTCGATTCTCTCAGACCGACGATACCGAAGGACTCTGTCACTCTGTGGATTTCCTAAGGGGAGCACAACCATCCCTCTCGTAACTGTTCAAGGCCCAACGATCATGATCTGACCAATACCGAGGTGTCCATCGATCGACAGTTCACAGTAATTGCAGGGCCCCAATATGCGTGCTCTTTATCAGAGAGCTCAACCTCCGAAATTTGGAAAGTGCTCACTCGACTCTAGTATGATCCTAGTCATTGATATTCCATCCCCAACGAGATCAACGACGTGGATTGATTGTGGGCCATGAACTAGTAGGGCCGCTAAATTCACCTTCACACTCCACAATGATTCCCAACCGTCGATTAAATCGAGCGACTGGTGTTTGATCTTGTAACTCTAGTGAGTATTTGAGTCGATCTGATGACCGAGATGGACTCTCCTCCCATTAAACAGATCGCATCCATATCCGATGTCAGATTCTTAAGTCATGGGTAGTTATGGTAACTCGACTATCGTCTACCTCCTAGATCTGATGGTCGAGACGATTCCCGGGCATCCTTAGATCTAAGGTTCAGAGTTAACTTCGGGACTTCAGGACTTCAAGGATTCTACCTCCCTTACGATGAACTCGCTCAATTCTATGAACTCGCAAAGTTTGAATGACTCCAAGGGTTAACTCCCATATTCTTTCCCATATCCAATGGTCGCAACAGACCGTGGCTTCTTCCGAGCAAATTTTGTATGTTTGTCTTCCAAACAAGGGAACCTTCCCTTTCGATACTTTAGCCTCACTACTCTTCCTGAGATTTGTTAGCTCTGAAGGGCTTAATATCTTTGCGCTCTTTCTCTTGAACTTAATGCTTGGAAGAATCCTTCCGCGCACCCCTTACGCTCATTCGTCAACTCTAGAACTTAAGTGGTTCTTGGTCTCTGCCTACCTCGCAAAGAGCTTGTGCATATGTGCACTATCTTTCTTGAGCTTTAACAGACTCCCTCCTCTAAGGGACTCAAAACGACTAGGAGTGTTGACATGCGTACGTGAAAATGTGTCCAAGGTCGACGAACTCACAGTTCATGGATCTAGCTTAAGCCACCACAGGGCACAAGCATTTACGAATACAAAATATGTCCAATCCATACTTGCTTAGATACAAAATTTAAATAGGAATAGAGCGATATAGTAAACCATTAAGAAAACATACACATTCATGGGTCCTTCACAATATACCCCATTTCATTACATAATTACAACTTAATTTCATAGAGTATGAGAATACTTATCTATTACAAGTTGCATCCAACCAACTGATTGTGGGTGTGTGCCTTTACACCCAACCATAGGCTCAGAGGCATTCATTCTTAGCACTCTGGCCACCCTTGTGCCAAGCCATGATATCACTAGAGAATTTACGCCATCTCTCAGAGAAACTCTCTCTGTCACAGCGACCCTATGAGGTTTATCAGATGCTTCCTCAGTATCAAGCTCGCGTTCGGGTTCTTTGGGTCATGTTCTCAGCACTTCCTATGGGTTTTCACATCTCTCTTATGAGCTTGTGTTCTCCTCCCATGTCTTTGTATGTATCTTACCTTCCCTCCTCTTGAAGGTTTTCCAACCTGTCCTGTTCCATGTGTCAGAAGGAAGATCGGGTCTGCAGGTCTTTGTGGTACTTCAAGCTGACATCCTGCAGCTAGACCATGTTTCCATTCATAGGGGTGGTTGATGATTCAACCACTGGTCCTTTCTTCATTAACTGATTTATTTCCTCTAGAGATATCATGGCTCATACTTCAAGGCTTCACCCCCAATAGACAGTTATGGGAAGTTTAACAATAATACATTTACATTGTCTGAATTTCTTAACATGGTAATCCTATTTTAAGATTAATTACAAGCTGGGGGAAATAGGGTGTTACAGGAACACCTCTTTCACTCATAGATGTGGGTAAAGGGGGCTCCGCTTCATTTCATTGTCGATAGAAGCAGTCATAAGAACTTGATCTCAGTAGAGGTCTTCAAGTGGCTATACATGTCAATGATACCGCACCCGACACCCTACACCATCGGTTGGCTTCACCAAAGAAGAGATCGTTATGTCAGCCAACATTGTCGTCTACCCTTCAGCATCAAGCCCTTCAAAGATGAGGTATTGTGTGATATTTCTCCCCTTGAAGTTTTTCATGTTCTTTTAGGACAACCATATTTGTGAAAGTGGCATGATGTGTATGAGTCTAGACCCCGCAGTGTTATTATTACCCTGGGTAGACAATTGTACAGTATACCAAAGGTAGCGTCGCCTACCACTATTTCTTTAATCTATGCTAAGAAATGCAGTAAGGTCATTTCACAGATCGGGAAGTTCGTTTTCTTTGTGATCCATGCTCACAGTAAGAAAAAGGTCACTGCCACATCTGTGACCTCTACATAGAGCCTCTCTTTGCAATAGAACCAAGTGGATGGGATTGTGAAAGTGTACAGAGACATCTTCTCCTCACCCATAGGGGTTCTGAAGCACTTCCAGGTCAAGCATATAATTGATCTAACCCCCAATGGAGCTCTTCCTAATGGACCAATATATTGTCGCTCGTTGATGGAAAATCATGAAATCAAGCATCATATCCAAGAGTTGCTTCAAAAGGGGTACATCAAACCCAACTCCTCCCCTTGTGAAAGCCTGATTTCAATGGTTCAGAAGAAAGACGGGACCTGGCAGCTATGCATTAATTACAAAGCATTAAAAAAAATCACAGTCAGGAATCGATACCCAATTCCTCAAATTGATGACCTTCTTGACCAACTCAAGGGGGAAAAGTTCTTCAAAAATATTGACCTAAACTCTAGCTACCACCAAGTTCCCATCGAACTGACTAATGTATGGAAGACAATTTTAAAATCTAAAGAAGGTCTCTTCGAATGGATATTCATGCGCTTTGGATTAACAAATTCACCAACAACTTTCATGAGGTTAATGGATAATGTATTAAGACCCTTCACCAACTCTTTTGTCGTGGTATATCTGGATGACATCCTCATCTTAAGAAGAACTTGGGAGGAGCACATACAACATATTCAGTAGGTTTTGAGCACTCTGTGGCAGCAGAAGATATATGCCAACTTGGAAAAATGATCCTTTGGCATGAATAGGGTCCAATACTTGGGCTACATTGGTGATGAGCATGGGGTACATGTGGATTCAGTTGAGATCCAAGTCATTCGTGACTGGCCAGCCCCAACCACATTAAACTAGTTTCGAAGCTTCTTGGGACTTGCCAACTTTTACGGACGGTTCATGTTGGGATTCTCCCATATTGCATGGGCCCTCAGCCAAGTGACCAAGGGCAGTGGTAGGGAAAATTTTGCATGGGGTATCGCACAACAATGAGCATTTGATGATCTGAAGCATCGCTTATACTCAGCTCCAGTACTCTCCTTACCCGATCTGCAACAACTGTTCAAGATTGAGACTAATGCATTTGAATATGTTGTAGGCGTAGTTCTCACTCAGCACGGTCATCGAGTAATATACCATAGTGAGACGCTCTCAAATATCATCCGAAAATACCCCACCTATGACAAAGAAATGTATTCCATTGTACAATCCTTTCGTTAAAGGAAACATTACATTCTGGGAAAGGAGACAATCATCCACACTGATCACAAGCCTTTGTAGTTCATATAGACACAGGGGAAGTTGCAGAATGATTGCCATCAAAAGTGGTCCACATACCTGTAGCAGTTCCATATCAACATCAAGTATAAGACATGGAGCACAAATCATGTCACCGACTACCTCAGTCGACCTCTTGTGGTTCACTCACCACCGTACTCCATTCCTATGGGAATGAGGCATTTGAGTGGCCCCGACTTTATCAACAAGATCCTTACTTCGCCACCACCTATCAGCACTTGGGTACATGTATGAATATCACTGATTTTCACATTCATGATGGACTGTTATTCCATTTGGGCCACCTCAGTGTTCCTGCAAGCGAGCATGCAAAGTTGATTTGGGAGGCTCACTACAATCAGATGGAAGGACATTTTGGTGTGGAGAAAATTGTGGTCGTTCTACATAAACATTTTTATTGGACAAAACTTCAACAGGACATCAACAAGTATATCAGATTGTGTACTACAAGTTCCATTGCCAAGCCAACCATCAAGAAGCAAGGCATATACACTCTTCTTCCTACTCCCGAGAGGCCTTGGGAATCCATCTCGATGGATTACATGCTTGGCCTTCCATCCACAAAGCAAGGCAATGATTGTGTACTTGTGGTGGTTAATCAGTTTTCAAATATGGCCATTCTCATAGCCTGCAAGAGAGAATCACAGCGACAGATATTGCCAAGCTCTTCTTCAAACGACTGTGGGTGCATTTTGGGATACCACAAACCATCATCTTCTATCAGGACAAAAGGTTTCTCAGCACATTTTGGTTGAGTCTCTGGCCACTGTTGGACACCAAGCTCACTAAATCCACTACCTTCCACCCTCAAACCAATGGCCAAACAAAGGTCGTCAATCGGATGATTGTGAACATTTTTTGCATGTATAACTCTAATCATATGTGTACATGGGATGAGAGTCTTCCCTATGCTCAGTACAGCTACAACATGGTTCTCCATAGCTCCATCGGCCATGGCCCATTTCAACTGGGGTTGGGATTCCAATCCTTGGGTCCCATTGATGTTGCACTACCTCTTGCAACCACACAGAAATAATATTTCCATGTTTAGTCTGAGGAAGACAAAGCCACCAGATTCATTGAGTGGATTTAGCACATCTATCAATGGGTCTGTGACATAAAAGCAATCCAATGCTAAGTACAAGCAGTGCTATGATCAACACCAGGTACCACACAAGTTTCAATTGGGAGGCAAGATCTAGTTACATTTGCAGAAATAATGCCTTACAGGACCCCATCGGAAGCTTCGTCCACTTCACTATGGGCCTTACACTATCACCAAGGTTGTGGGTGATAATGATTTTGAGCTCAACACTCCCATCTTCCTTGGATTACACCCAGTGTTCAATGTGGACCTCCTTCAATGTTAAGAACCAAACATCAATATAGCATAGAAAAACTTCAGGAAAGGTACTCAATGCCTTGAAAAAGAGATAATTTCAGATAATAAGCCTCTTCGAGGGGGCAACCT